>ARYC01020932.1:0-10177 GCA_000711775.1 Oxytricha trifallax
AATCGTCGTTGGCGGTGATGGGATTCGATCCAAACTCTTCCAGCTCCATGGCGAGGTGGCCACATCCTTCCTGGTTACTGATCTTATATAAATTTATATAAGAATAATTAGCATTCTAATAAGTTTAAATAATTCTTGATTCTTTATTTTTTATTGGAGTAATATCATATTAACTATAATGTTTTATCCTTAATATTTCTTAATAAGTTAATTTAACATTATATGCTCGCAGCAATTGTAAAATTAAGTAGTTTCACTGTAGAATCTTGTAATTTTATATATTACATCGCTTATTTACAAATCTGAAGTTAAATTCTGCATTTCATTAAAGAAGTATTCTCTTTTATCGTAAGTATAATAAATATATTTTAATTGAGAAATATTATTGATAAAATACGTAAAAATAGGAAATTATAGAAATAAAATAAATCAATAATAATAACCAATAATCAAAAAGCATTAAGTTGTTGCCGTGCATTTTACTAAAAAGTTTGATCGTTATAGTGTTCAGCAGCATAATATAAACCCCAATTTTTTCATCAACAATCCAACACTTGATTTTAATGTTTGACATGAATTCGATGATTTACATGGTCGTTTGACACCGTCAATTGGCGTCGATCTGGCATGATCACTTGATGTCGATTCGTCGTCGATAGGCTTGAGTTGAGGCCAATCGGCAATCCATTCTCATCTTCTAGATCCTAAAATCTATTGCTCCATCCTTGATCCATCGGTGCCATCATTGGGAGCTCAAGTAGTTGGACCATCGTTGGTGTATTGGTGGACTTGCCCTCTGCAATGCGCGGAGGTGAGAGAGGTTTTGGTAGTTTGACGATTGGTTAGTTTAACTTAAACTTAAAAGCGTGATATATAATAGGGAAGTTTTAATCAATTAATTTAACTGTTCAACTGCTATTGATGCTTGTCTTGACTAGTGCCAGAGCCTCTGCTACACCACTCATCGTCATTGATCACTGGCTCATTACGAACTCATGTCTGATGGTGGTGCACCACTGCTTGACGCTGTAGGCCCAGAGCTTGCTCACATCACTCTTGGTCATGCCTTTAAGGATCTGAGAGAGCCTCTTAACTAAGTGAATACTATAAGCAGTTAAGATTATCATACTTACTTGCTGTCTGCCTGCTCCTGCCTGAGGTGCCTCTTGATGTATGAGAACAGCTGCTCGATGGGGTTGAGCCAGGGTGAGTACTCGGCATTGAATAGCACAGTCACCTCAATTTCCTGGCAGTCTCCAACACTTCAGAGTACTTGTGAATGACTGCGTTGTCCATGAGCAGCACGATCTTCTTCAGGCCAAGGTCCTTGTCGGTCCGCAGCTGGCGCAGGGTGTGGTAGAGGAAGTTCTCGAACAGCACGGCGTCGAATGCGCCCTCGATGACTTGGCTGGCGACCAGCTGGTCCTTAGTGATTGCTGCCACGAAGCTCATCGAGAACTGCTGCCTCTTGGTGGATTCTTTGGTGATTGAGAGATTCCTAGCCATGGTGCCATAAGTGCCCAACCTCTGGCTGACTTGCTGTCTGACTGCTGCAATGGGAGTATAATGTTACGATGGTTGAGCATAGGTGTTGCCAGAGTCTGCTAAAGGTGCTTGGTCATTCAACTAGTTGGGTAGACTTAACTTTGTATCAATTAAAGCAGTATAAAATCGTATAGCTATTGCTTACTATCCTATTCCTTCACTGTGACTTTACTGCTGTTCACTGCCTTGCTTGACAGCTGCAAGCGTCTGGGTGTAATGGCTGTCCAGTTGTCATGGCCTGTTGCATTGATCACCTCACTACCCTTACGTTGGGTTGACTACAGCCGGAGGCTGGCTAGGTTCTGAACCAATGGAGTGAGAGTGGAAGCCGATTTCAGAGGAGTCTATGGTTGGCTTGAAGGCTTCTTGGAGGAGCCCTATATTCTGATCGCGTCGAAGCGCTTCTATAAGGATGAGTATTAAGCACTGCCCTCTGGGGCTTCCAAGATAGGTGACAGCTGAGTGTACTTATATTTATGACTGCACATGACAGGGGTGGCTGCAATGCTCTGCTCCCTGCTATCAAGGATATGCTGTTCCTGGGTGGAAAATTTCCTGCGTAACTTTGGAAAGATCGATTTCGAGTTTGGCCTTGAAATCTTCGATGGAACAATTCCAGATCCAGCCACTAATCGTTCAGTAATACTAACAGAGTCCTCCAAACTCAAGTTGAAATCTTACCCATCTTGACTACCCAATCTGGAGCTGCTGACGACACTAAACTCAATCGGTTAGGCAACGATAGCAATACTCACCTACTGGTTCCCAGAATTGCTTGGGGTCTAAGATTTCCAAGTTTCAGGTCATCTTCATATTGAATTGCAACTTGGCTTTACAAAAGTGCGATGCCTGATCCCTTCCTTTGATCCTGTGCTCTGACCCCAGTGACAGTCGACATGCATGGTTCTCTGTTGGGATAGCCAGCCAGCATCTCAGCATACTGTATGACATCGTCGGTGACGAGGACCTCGGTCTTACCAACTGCAGGCGTCAGGGAGGAGTCGATCCACGACCTTCCTTGTGAAGGGCAGCCGAATTGAAACTCCATTGCTTGGTTGGCAGGTAATCGCTCCTGAAGTTGGACTCATCCACTGATATGATCACTGCATCCTCCAAGAATAGCTGAGCAAGCAGTCTGGACACCCAAAGCCGCTTATCGTTGAATGATGGATCTCTATACTTAGCGTTGGCGTTCTGGGCTTTGCCGAATCTCAAGTGGAAACTTTCCTTCAGTACTTTCAAGAGAGTAGCAACGCAAGGCACTGTGAGGTTCTTGTATTCTTAATCTTTACTTTGCATTTCAAGCAGGCTATGATGCAGGCGCCAGCCAGTGACCTTGTAGATGCCCTGCTGTTAGAGCACGATGGCAATCGCCTTCAGCAACAGCGGGTTGCTCCGCGTATTCTTCCTCCCATTCTTCAGCTTTGGCTTCGGATTGAGCACTCGGTGCTCCACCTCCAACTTGAACTTCTCAATGGCCTTGTACACAAATCGTCGATCCACACCCATCTCAAGCGCAATGTCCTTGGGCTTCATGCCCTCCACCTTGTAGTGCTGTACTACAGAGATCTTCTTCAATGCCAGCTTCGCATCTCTGCGTTTGAGGTAAGGGTTCTTTGATGATCCATTCATGGCTTCATAGTTTGAATGATCCCCATTCAGGAAATCGATACTCCCACCCTGCTCCTTCATGAAGTCTTGTAGACCCTGCCACAGCTCATCACTCTACTTGATCTACAGGTTCTTGGGCATCACATTAGGGTTTCTTTATGTTGAAGACTGCGATGGCTTTCTAATCATGCGAAGGTACTGCTCGAGGCCATAACACAGCTGGTCATCTGTTGCCAAACTTTCAACATCAACCAACGACGACACTGCTCACTCAACGTTCTCCTAGGGCAGTCGTATGATTTGCCCACCAAGTATGCCCATCGTCGAAGGTGGCACCTGCCCATTGTTGAGGAGAGTGCCTGAAGTGTAAGTGAGCTTCACTGGTTTGGGGTTGGAGGGGAAGTTGGTGCCAAGCACCACTGATGTCCACTTGAGCACAGTCTTCGACTATGGCTTCAGCGCGCTCGTCTTTATCTCTTCAAACTGTTGATTACTAATAAACCCATAGTTCAGAATTGATTTGGGGGCGAAAGAGGTCTATGATTACTAGCTCATAGAGGATGATTCATGCTAGATCTGCTACTAGGATAACTTTTAAGTGCTGTTCCTTATTGGGGTTAACATATAATAGTACTTTAATGTTTAATAGTAAAATATAAGGGTCTCTAATAAGTCTAAACAAAACACCAATGCAAATCATTCTGAGATTACCAAAACAATATTTAAGCCGAATCTGATAGGATATTTATAATTTTAAATGAATCAGTTTGATTAACTTTTGCTTCCAACAGGAACTCTCTCATTCACCCACACGAACCTGGATATTCTTAAGTTCATCAATGAACGATCATTTGGAGACTTGTAAATTGAACGGCTTCTTCACTACATCAAGATAAACTTTCATTGCAAGAACTCCAAGCAAAACTTCTCAGGTTCTCTCTCTGCCCTCGAGTTTCTTGCATCAGGAATTCCATTCAACGTGACATTGTTCATGAAGAAGCTGATCTAGTGCAAAGATGCCAGCCAGAATTTCAGGGAGCTATTCTACAGGCCATTCTTCACATTCGTCTTCAAGACTATTGACCCCTCCTCTCTCAACAACGTGGTTCACTCTGAGTTTACTTTGGAAGACGGTAAAGTGTTCTGTGCTAAGATGAGTGAATGGCTTCAATAAATGCAGCATGACATCAAAATCGATGCAAATTCAAGCAATGGGAGCACCTTCTACACTGCAACATGCCAATCCTTTGAAGCTATGTACAACATGTCTGATCTTCCCAATCTTAAACAAGGGAAGATAAACAACTCCCTCGTCAACAGAGTCTTTAATCTATCTGGCCTTGAGTTAAAAGATGAACTAATGGAAGAATTCAAGAACAAGTTTGCCGATCCCTCACATGCTGATTTTATCAATGAGATCTAAAAACTTATCGAGGATTCTGACAAAGCTGAGAAAGATAGACTGAAAAAGATCAGGACCTCTAAGTCTCAAGCTAACCCCTCACCTTCAAGCCCACCTCCGAAGAGTGGAAGTAAGAGCATCAATTCCTCGAAGAGTAAAACTCAAGTTAATGCTACTGGTGATGCTGCCAATGATTCTTCCAGCGATGATGTCAATGATGCAAAGCAGGGTCACTAAAGACAGAGCAACTTCTTCCACCAAAGAAACACTACCTCTTAGAAGAAGACCTCCTTCATGAAGGGTTTGGGGAACACACATACTCCAGACCATACCAGGAACAGGCACACAAGCTATGGACCTAATCTGAGACTCCAGAGCAACTACAGAAGGAGCAGCATCCACAACAATCATTCTGACTCTGAAGAAATGGAGTTTTACCCTGATAAGTCAAGGATGAACACCTCTTTCAGGTCGAACACTCCTATCAGCCAACACTTCAGCAGCTAGAAGAACCCCATCAAGTACAGACAATCTGATTGTGATCCTACTGAAGTCATGATGAGCTAAGGATACATCAAACCAGTCACATCAAAGGTGGACGACGCAGATTGGGAAGCTGAAGAATTTTAACTCGTAGATGACTACAAAAATCTCTGCAAGGAAACTATCCCCCAAAACCTCACAGATGAGGATTTCAAAGAAGGAGCTCAGCTACTAGCTGAAGGTTTCAGAAAGGACTTCGAATAAGACAAGACATTGTCAAGTTTCTATCTTCTCAAGTTCTACACAACAACGTTTGATGCTGGTCATGGAAACTCTACTGTCAACTTCTGCTATGCAAACAAGAGCCTGGTCAAGAAACAGAAAGCTGCTGTGCGATCATCATGCTTCTCTACTAATGCTCAAGACCAAATTTCGGTGTCTGAAGGATCACGATCAAGACTGGTCCCCAAGAAGAGAGTTCAACGGGCTGACGCAGAAGATCTTTTGGAGGAATACAATCACAAATAATAAAAGAGAGATTCTTCCAGAGTCAACGCCCCAAACCAAAATCTAAACGGCGTGGAGGAGGAAGAGTAAAACTAAGAAATGCTAGTAGATGAATAGGGAAACCCAATCGATCCTGACAGTGCCCTACATCATACCATCCCAATGAGAAAGGAGCTGGACTACAAGGCGAGAAGTGCAAATTCCAGTGCCAAGAAGGAACAGAGACCCAGAGAGAGAAATGCCTTTATGATCAGAAATGAAGACCATTACCTGTTCACTCGCTTATGGTGCGTGAAAGACCATTTTAAGGATTTGAGGAGCTCAGAGATCTTCTAACTCCCATACATGATTCAATAAGCCATCGATTGCTATAATTATGTTTCTGAGTACTTGGTAAAGGAACATTACGACTTCACTGGTTCTCCCTTTATTCTAAGCCCCCACTGCAGGCTTATGTTCTCCCCTTCAAATACTTATGTAGTCCAGTATAAATTAAGTTTAGAGACTTCCAGTATAGAGACAATTACAACTCATTCAACCCAACAGTAAACTTCAGTTCTTTGGAAACTAGTCGAGCCCATTCAACACCCTATCTTGACTAAGTGATGTACCTTGCAAACGTGCTATGCGACGGTCTAATCTACGTTGAGAGGAGATCCTTTTGTATGCTGATTTGTGCCCTCTTCAAAGCTACCCCTCAAATTGTGGTGAACCATCTCTTCCTGAACCCCTTCAAATTCCCACTCCAAGAAGCCCTCAGCTGGTTGGTCTTTGATCAATCCTCTAAAGCCTACGATGTTAAACTGATAGGTTCGACTGATTACACTAACGAACACTTCTATGAATTGGCAAGCTTTACCCAGCAGTTCGCAAATAACAAAGACTCCTTTTCAAAAATCCTTCAAGATGGGGGTTCCATCATTGTAGAGTTAATCTTCAGATAGCTGTATACTTTCATCCCTCTATCAATCTTTAGCGTCATTCGGGAAAACTCCAACCATGAATTGGTTATCAAAAACAGTTTCAACAAGAAGGCAATCACTATACCCAAAAGCTTTGAATCTAAAGATAGCCAACTGAAAGAGGCTTTCCAGATCTTAACAAAAGACTTTACTGATGATGGCTAGTTCTACACTGGAGTGAAGCAAGTGTTCGAGGTTCGCTTCTATTCCTGCTAGCTAAAGGTTGAAATTCCCCAAAGCCCCTTAGGCTAGTATTAAGACTTCCAATACAGAGCCAGAGAGTTCTTTGTCAGATACTTTTCTATGTAAGTTTCTTTTAAATTTAACTTTCTTAAAGGTACTGCTTTACAAGCTTTTAAAGGGCTGTCATCGACTTGCAAAGGGGTATTGGGTACCTTCAGAACCAAGTGAAAAGGTTGACCTATGAGTACGCTCCAGCAAATAGAAATTATGACCATCTCCCCACTTCACTGCGTGAATATTATATGACTACCAGTGATTTCACCGAGTCATTTGATTACGTAGTCATGGCTATAGGTCCATATGTTTATGACCTTGAACATCGAGTCGTTGATAAGTGCAGTAAGTTACAACATTTTAACCCCTTATTTAGACTCGATCTTTTAATAATATGCAAAGGAGTGTCTACATTCAGATAGAGGATCTGTTTGTCCTTTAAGCTTGATAAACTGTATTTACTAAATGAATGGGCTCTATAATTTTGTTATCAACGCCCCCAAAGAGTCTAATCTACATACAATGGGTAGAGAGGTGATAGATGGCCTAATTTAAATTACAAAGCTTGTGCATAGGACCATGACGGATTCTCTCAAGAGTAGAGAGAAGGAACTGTATGCATTTTACACCTCTACGTAAGTATTCTTCCCTGTCCGTGACCCTTCTTTAGATTCATGCAATAAAGCGATAAGGATTTCGAATTTAACCCAGACTCTCTTAACTGGGAGCTCCCCGAGGATCTTAAGATTGCAATAGGTATGGTTAAAAGTCTACCTGAGCATGTGAATACTGCACCTCCAAATAACTTCCTTTCAACTCAAAGGAGAACCATTGACTAAACAGTAGCTGAGCTCGCTATGACTTTGAGTCAAGCTGCAACCAGAAACTACTTGAATCTAACTGCCAGAGAGCAATCCCAAATTGAGCACTCACCATATCTTCTCTACTTTGAGGCCTTCAAGCACAGATTCTTCTTTATGTCTAGTGCAAAGCATGACCCTTCACAGTAAGTCTTATTGGTATTAACACTACTATAGTAAAGTCATTATCCAACAAGATTCGTACTATTTGAACATGGTTACTCACCAAATCAGGCAGCCCGATACTTGTGAAAAGATCCAAGGAATCACAATCTCCAACATTATCCAGCAAAACAAACCCCGTCATATTTAATATGATCAAGTGATGCAAGACAGAGAGGCAAGCTTCATGTTTGATCAAGAGAACAGGGAGAGTTACTTGAGGTAAAGGGAAGCTGAAAGAATGGTGTAGTCACTTGGTGACCCCTCACAAGCACAATTTGGTTACAATTACCCTCCAGCTTCAAGTAATGTTCCCAATTTCAATCAGCTGATAAACTAAACCCCTTACCCCCAACAATTGAACTACCAACAACAGTTTACATAACCAACTCCCAACCAGACTACCCAAAACCCCCTGCCTCAGCATCTAAGTCAAGCTTCTTATCACTAAACTATGAATTAATTCTAAAATGCTTAACAACCCTACCAAAACCGAACCATGTCATACAGCCAAGGACCTGGAAATGTTACACCTCCCTGCAACAATCTCATAGACCCCAATAACATCTTTGCTTACCAAAATGCTGTTTAACAGAGATAGGAAAGCCAGAAGAGGAAGAATGGACGCTATAGATATGGCCAGTCTAGCAAGTTTCAATAACCTATGAAGAGTGCTCATGATACCATCGAATTCTTCAAGGCGAAGGCAGCACAAGAAAAGAAATTGGGAGCCCAGTAGCCAGCACAAGCTACTAATCAGCTGTAAATCTAAGTTGGAGACAGATCCCCCAGAAGTCAATCTGATTAAGGTAAGAGACTTAACCCCAACCAAAACCCCAGCATAGACTCACTGGAAGGCGAGTACCTACAATCACAATTTCAAGGTTCTTTGGGAGATCAAGCATTGCAAAATAATCTCCAGAACATCCTCAGCAGCTAGGATTAGTAGCACTCCGATCAGGATTGGGTTGTACCTTCAAGCAATCCTCAGATGAGCAGCAATCAAATGCCCCAATTCTCCCAGCAGCACTACCAAGGTCTCAGCCAATCAGGAATGTGCTACATCGGAGGATAACAGCATCAGAATAACCTCTTTGGTGGCATGGGCATGGGCATGAGTTCAAATTCATATCTCTAGAAGTAGTCCTTCAAGGATCACTCCACCGATGCAACTCACCCAAGCCCAACCATTGGACCAGCAACCAAGCCTGCTAACAAGAAGGGAAACTCTAGTGGTAAACCTAATCCAATCGAAGTACGAAGCGACTCGGACGCTGAGAAGAGAAAGTCGAGAAAAGAATAAGAGGGAGCCACCAACAACTCTGCAAACAAACAAAAGCAGGCTGATCCTGGCAATAAAAGAGACTCTAAGTCAAAGTAGAAGAAGAAGGGGAAGAAGGAGAAGAAGGCAGCAAGAGATTCAAATGCAAGCGAACTGGCATCCTCTGCCCTTGAAAAGACTAAGTAATTGACAGTTGAACACCAAGAAGAGTTCATCGAGGAAGATGAGGACCTTTAATGAGCCAGCTTTGTGAGAGACTCAAGAGACCAAGTTGAAGCAGTCAACATGCAGTGAACGCTCATACCTTATGGGCAGCATGGATCAATAGACTAGCTTAAGTTTATTTTAGATTTGTTTTAAGTTATTTTTTTTTCACTAAGTTTTATTGTTCATCTATATATTGTGTCTTAACTCCCATTCATAGTTAGTATAATGTCTATTAATTGCTTTCTATAAATCCCTTCTCATGCCCATCAACCGCTTTGCTTTTTCGCCAGAGTGCGGTTGTTGGAACAATGCGCTGAATCTTCCTTCACACTACAACAGTGCTTTATAATCTAATTCCCCACTTATTAATTATTAGTAAATTAAAAACCAGGAGACACACATGGAACAGCTAAACTACAGAGACAAGCAGAACGAACCACTCAGGCTACAATTCGTCTACCAGCACAACACGCCCAATGCTTAACAAGTGCAGGTGTACAGGAAACGCAAGTATCTGCAGCAAGACGATGCTTTCGAGGTGGAGAACCATAAAGGCGACCTCTTCTGCAAGTGCGAGGAATTCAACATCAGTGTAAAGGCTGGAGCCGAGTTCAAACTTAAAGTAGCCTCCTCAAACAACGACCCAGTGAGAGTGTTTATCACTCCTTCCAATGCCAAGTCATACATGCTTTCTAGCTGTGCTTTATCTACAGGAGACATTACAGCTGATGTTGAAGAGAGGAGAGGGGCACTTGAGAGCAGAGCCGTCAGATGATATAGAGTCTTTGATTTAAATTTACGTTTTTTAATACCTAAATCACTTCCCTAATTCACTCTCGATGTAACCCATTGAATTTTAAATTCACACGCTTATAAAACTTTAATTCACTGCTTCAATCGTCGTGATCTGCTGGGCCGA
>ARYC01020933.1:0-11827 GCA_000711775.1 Oxytricha trifallax
CGCTTCTATAAGGATGAGTATTAAGCACTGCCCTCTGGGGCTTCCAAGATAGGTGACAGCTGAGTGTACTTATATTTATGACTGCAATTGACAGGGGTGGCTGCAATGCTCTGCTCCCTGCTATCAAGGATATGCTGTTCCTGGGTGGAAGATTTCCTGCGTAACTTTGGAAAGATCGATTTCGAGTTTGGCCTTGGAATCTTCGATGGAACAATTTCAGATCCAGTCACTAATCGTTCAGTATTACTAACTTGGTCCTTCTAACCCAAGTTGAAATCTTACCCATCTTGACTACCCAATCTGGAGCTGCTGACTACACTATACTCAATCGGTTAGGCAACGATAGCAATACTCACCTGCTGGCTCCCAGAATTGCTTGGGGTCTCAGATTTCCAAGTTTCAGGTCATCTTCATCTTGAATTGCAACTTGGCTTTACAAAAGTGCGATGTCTGATTCCTTCCTTTGATCCTATGCTCTGACCTCAGTGACAGTCGACATGCCTGGTTCTCTGTTGGGGTAGCCAGCCAGCATCTCAGCATACTGTATGACATCGTCAGTGACGAGGACCTCGGTCTTGCCAACTGCAGGCGTCAGGGAGGAGTCGATCCCACGACCTTCCTTGTGAAGGGCAGCCGAATTGAAACTCCATTGCTTGGTCGGCAGGTAATCGCTCCTGAAGTTGGACTCGTCCACTGATATGATCACTGCATCCTCCAAGAATAGCTGTGCGAGCAGTCTGGATACCCATAACCTCTTCTCGTTGAATGATGGGTCTCTATACTTGGCATTAGCGTTCTGGGCTTTGCCAAACCTCAAGTGGAAACTTTCCTTCAGTACTTTCAGCAGAGTAGCAACGCAAGGCACTATGAGGTTCTTGTATTCTTAATCTTTACTTTGCATTTGAAGTAGACTATGATGCAGGCGCCAGCCAGTGACCTTGTAGATGCCCTGCTGTTAGAGCACGACGGCAATCGCCATCAGCAACAGCGGGTTGCTCCGCGTATTCTTCCTCCCATTCTTCAGCTTTGGCTTCGGATTGAGCACTCGGTGCTCCACCTCCAACTTGAACTTCTCAATGGCCTTGTACACAAATCGTCGATCCACACCCATCTCACGCGCAATGTCCTTGGGCTTCATGCCCTCCACCTTGTAGTGCTGTACTACTGAGATCTTTTTCAATGCCAGCTTGGCATCTATGCGTTTAAGGTATGGGTTCTTTGCTGATCCATTCATTACTTCATAGCTTGAATGATCCCCATTCAGGAAATCGATACTCCCACCCTGTTCCTTCATGAAGGCTTGAAGACCTTGCCACAGCTCATCACTCTGCTTGATCTGCAGGTTCTTGGGCATCACATTGGGGTATCTCTATGTTGAAGACTGTGATGGCTTTCTTATCATGCGAAGGTACTGCTCAAGGCCATAACATAGCTGGTCATCTGTTGCCAAACTTTCAACATCGACTAACGATGACACTGCTCACTCAACGTTCTCCAATGGCAGTCGTATGATTTGCCCACCAAGTATGCCCATCGTCGAAGGTGGCACCTGCCCATTGTTGAGGAGAGTGCCTGAAGTGTAAGTGAGCTTCACTGGTTTGGGGTTGGAGGGAAAGTTGGTGCCAAGCACCACTGATGTCCACTTGAGCACAGTCTTCGACTATGGCTTCAGCGCGCTCGTCTTTATCTCTTCAAACTGTTGATTACTAAGAAACCCATAGTTCAGAATTGATTTGGGGGCGAAAGAGGTCTATGATTACTAGCTCATAGAGGATGATTCATGCTAGATCTGCTACTAGGATAACTTTTAAGTGCTGTTCCTTATTGGGGTTAACATATAATAGTACTTTAATGTTTAATAGTAAAATATAAGGGTCTCTAATAAGTCTAAACAAAACACCAATGCAAATCATTCTGAGATTACCAAAACAATATTTAAGCCGAATCTGATAGGATATTTATAATTTTAAATGAATCAGTTTGATTAACTTTTGCTTCCAACAGGAACTCTCTCATTCACCCACACGAACCTGGATATTCTTAAGTTCATCCATGAACAATCATTTGGAGACTTGTAAATTGAACGACTTCTTCACTACATCAAGATAAACTTTCATTGCAAGAACTCCAAGCAAAACTTCTCAGGTTCTCTCTCTGCCCTCGAGTTTCTTGCATCAGGAATTCCATTCAACGTGACTTTGTTCATGAAGAAGCTGATCCAGTGCAAAGATGCCAGCCAGAATTTCAGGGAGCTATTCTACAGGCCATTCTTCACATTCGTCTTCAAGACTATTGACCCCTCCTCTCTCAACAACGTGATTCACTCTGAGTTTACTTTGGAAGACGGTAAAGTGTTCTGTGCTAATATGAGTGGATGGCTTCGATAAATGCAGCATGACATCAAAATCGATGCAAATTCAAGCAATGGGAGCACCTTCTACACTGCAACATGCCAATCCTTTGAAGCTATGTACAACATGTCTGATCTTCCCAATCTTAAACAAGGGAAGATAAACAACTCCCTCGTCAACAGAGTCTTTAATCTATCTGGCCTTGAGTTAAAAGATGAACTAATGGAAGAATTCATGAACAAGTTTGCCGATCCCTCACATGCTGATTTTATCAATGAGATCTAAAAACTTATCGAGGATTCTGACAAAGCTGAGAAAGATAGACTGAAAAAGATCAGGACCTCTAAGTCTCAAGCTAACCTCACCTTCAAGCCCACCTCCGAAGAGTGGAAGTAAGAGCATCAATTCCTCGAAGAGTAAAAAACTCAAGTTAATGCTACTGGTGATGCTGCCAATGATTCTTCCAGCGATGATGTCAATGATGCAAAGCAGGGTCACTAAAGACAGAGCAACTTCTTCCACCAAAGAAACACTACCTCTTAGAAGAAGACCTCCTTCATGAAGAGTTTGGGGAACACACATACTCCAGACCACACCAGGAACAGGCACACAAGCTATGGACCTAATCTGAGACTCCAGAGCAACTACAGAAGGAGCAGCATCCACAACAATCATTCTGACTCTGAAGAAATGGAGTTTTACCCTGATAAGTCAAGGATGAACACCTCTTTCAGGTCGAACACTCCTATCAGCCAACACTTCAGCAGCTAGAAGAACCCCATCAAGTACAGACAATCTGATTGTGATCCTACTGAAGTCATGATGAGCTAAGGATACATCAAACCAGTCACATCAAAGGTGGACGACGCAGATTGGGAAGCTGAAGAATTTTAACTCGTAGAAGACTACAAAAATCTCTGCAAGGAAACTATCCCCCAAAACCTCACAGATGAGGATTTCAAAGAAGGAGCTCAGCTACTAGCTGAAGGTTTCAGAAAGGACTTTGAATAAGACAAGACATTGTCAAGTTTCTATCTTCTCAAGTTCTACACAACAACGTTTGATGCTGGTCATGGAAACTCTACTGTCAACTTCTGCTATGCAAACAAGAGCCTGGTCAAGAAACAGAAAGCTGCTGTGCGATCATCATGCTTCTCTACTAATGCTCAAGACCAAATTTCTGTGTCTGAAGGATCACGATCAAGACTGGTCCCCAAGAAGAGAGTTCAACGGGCTGACGCAGAAGATCTTTTGGAGGAATACAATCACAAATAATAAAAGAGAGATTCTTCCAGAGTCAACGCCCCAAACCAAAAATCTAAACGGCGTGGAGGAGGAAGAGTAAAACTAAGAAATGCTAGTAGATGAATAGGGAAACCCCATCGATCCTGACAGTGCCCTACATCATACCATCCCAATGAGAAAGGAGCTGGACTACAAAGCGAGAAGTGCAAATTCCAGTGCCAAGAAGGAACAGAGACCCAGAGAGAGAAATGCCTTTATGATCAGAAATGAAGACCATTACCTGTTCACTCGCTTATGGTGCGTGAAAGACCATTTTAAGGATTTGAGGAGCTCAGAGATCTTCTAACTCCCATACAGATTCAATAAGCCATCGATTGCTATAATTATGTTTCTGAGTACTTGGTAAAGGAACATTACGACTTCACTGGTTCTCCCTTTATTCTAAGCCCCCACTGCAGGCTTATGTTCTCCCCTTCAAATACTTATGTAGTCCAGTATAAATTAAGTTTAGAGACTTCCAGTATAGAGACAATTACAACTCATTCAACCCAACAGTAAACTTCAGTTCTTTGGAAACTAGTCGAGCCCATTCAACACCCTATCTTGACTAAGTGATGTACCTTGCAAACGTGCTATGCGACGGTCTAATCTACGTTGAGAGGAGATCCTTTTGTATGCTGTTTTGTGCCCTCTTCAAAGCTACCCCTCAAATTGTGGTGAACCATCTCTTCCTGAACCCCTTCAAATTCCCACTCCAAAGAAGCCCTCAGCTGGTTGGTCTTTGATCAATCCTCTAAAGCCTACGATGTTAAACTGATAGGTTCGACTGATTACACTAACGAACACTTCTATGAATTGGCAAGCTTTACCCAGCAGTTCGCAAATAACAAAGACTCCTTTTCAAAAATCCTTCAAGATGGGGGTTCCATCATTGTAGAGTTAATCTTCAGATAGCTGTATACTTTCATCCCTCTATCAATCTTTAGCGTCATTCGGGAAAACTCCAACCATGAATTGGTTATCAAAAACAGTTTCAACAAGAAGGCAATCACTATACCCAAAAGCTTTGAATCTAAAGATAGCAACTGAAAGAGGCTTTCCAGATCTTAACAAAAGACTTTACTGATGATGGCTAGTTCTACACTGGAGTGAAGCAAGTGTTCGAGGTTCGCTTCTATTCCTGCTAGCTAAAGGTTGAAATTCCCCAAAGCCCATTAGGCTAGTATTAAGACTTCCAATACAGAGCCAGAGAGTTCTTTGTCAGATACTTTTCTATGTAAGTTTCTTTTAAATTTAACTTTCTTAAAGGTACTGCTTTACAAGCTTTTAAAGGGCTGTCATCGACTTGCAAAGGGGTATTGGGTACCTTCAGAACCAAGTGAAAAGGTTGACCTATGAGTACGCTCCAAGCAAATAGAAATTATGACCATCTCCCCACTTCACTGCGTGAATATTATATGACTACCAGTGATTTCACCGAGTCATTTGATTACGTAGTCATGGCTATAGGTCCATATGTTTATGACTTTGAACATCAAGTCGTTGATAAGTGCAGTAAGTTACAACATTTTAACCCTTATTTAGACTCGATCTTTTAATAATATGCAAAGGAGTGTCTACATTCAGATAGAGGATCTGTTTGTCCTTTAAGCTTGATAAACTGTATTTACTAAATGAATGGGCTCTATAATTTTGTTGTCAACGCCCCCAAAGAGTCTAATCTACATACAATAGGTAGAGAGGTGATAGATGGCCTAATTTAAATTACAAAGCTCGTGCATAGGACCATGACGGATTCTCTCAAGAGTAGAGAGAAGGAACTGTATGCATTTACACCTCTACGTAAGTATTCTTCCCTGTCCGTGACTCTTCTTTAGATTCATGCAATAAAGCGATAAGGATTTCGAATTTAACCCAGACTCTCTTAACTGGGAGCTCCCCGAGGATCTTAAGATTGCAATAGGTATGGTTAAAAGTCTACCTGAGCATGTGAATACTGTACCTCCAAATAACTTCCTTTCAACTCAAAGGAGAACCATTGACTAAACAGTAGCTGAGCTCGCTATGACTTTGAGTCAAGCTGCAACCAGAAACTACTTGAATCTAACTGCCAGAGAGCAATCCCAAATTGAGCACTCACCATATCTTCTCTACTTTGAGGCCTTCAAGCACAGATTCTTCTTTATGTCTAGTGCAAAGCATGATCCTTCACAGTAAGTCTTATTGGTATTAACACTACTATAGTAAAGTCATTATCCAACAAGATTCGTACTATTTGAACATGGTTACTCACCAAATCAGGCAGCCCGATACTGGTGAAAAGATCCAAGGAATCACAATCTCCAACATTATCCAGCAAAACAAACCCCGTCATATTTAATATGATCAAGTGATGCAAGACAGAGAGGCAAGCTTCATGTTTGATCAAGAGAACAGGGAGAGTTACTTGAGGTAAAGGTAAGCTGAAAGAATGGTGTAGTCACTTGGTGACCCCTCACAAGCACAATTTGGTTACAATTACCCTCCAGCTTCAAGTAATGTTCCCAATTTCAATCAGCTGATAAACTAAACCCCTTACCCCCAACAATTGAACTACCAACAACAGTTTACATAACCAACTCCCAACCAGACTACCCAAAACCCCCTGCCTCAGCATCTAAGTCAAGCTTCTTATCACTAAACTATGAATTAATTCTAAAATGCTTAACAACCCTACCAAAACCGAACCATGTCATACAGCCAAGGACCTGGAAATGTTACACCTCCCTGCAACAATCTCATAGACCCCAATAACATCTTTGCTTACCAAAATGATGTTTAACAGAGATAGGAAAGCCAGAAGAGGAAGAATGGACGCTATAGATATGGCCAGTCTAGCAAGTTCCAATAACCTATGAAGAGTGCTCATGATAACCATCGAATTCTTCAAGGCGAAGGCAGCACAAGAAAAGAAATTGGGAGCCCAGTAGCCAGCACAAGCTACTAATCAGCTGTAAATCTAAGTTGGAGACAGATCCCCCAGAAGTCAATCTGATTAAGGTAAGAGACTTAACCCCAACCAAAACCCCAGCATAGACTCACTGGAAGGCGAGTACCTACAATCACAATTTCAAGGTTCTTTGGGAGATCAAGCATTGCAAAATAATCTCCAGAACATCCTCAGCAGCTAGGATTAGTAGCACTCCGATCAGGATGGGGTTGTACCTTCAAGCAATCCTCAGATGAGCAGCAATCAAATGCCCCAATTCTCCCAGCAGCACTACCAAGGTCTCAACCAATCAGGAATGTGCTACATCGGAGGATAACAGCATCAGAATAACCTCTTTGGTGGCATGGGCATGAGTTCAAATTCATATCTCTAGAAGTAGTCCTTCAAGGATCACTCCACCGATGCAACTCACCCAAGCCCAACCATTGGACCAGCAACCAAGCCTGCTAACAAGAAGGGAAACTCTAGTGGTAAACCTAATCCAATCGAAGTACGAAGCGACTCGGACGCTGAGAAGAGAAAGTCGAGAAAAGAATAAGAGGGAGCCACCAACAACTCTGCAAACAAACAAAAGCAGGCTGATCCTAGCAATAAAAGAGACTCTAAGTCAAAGTAGAAGAAGGGGAAGAAGGAGAAGAAGGCAGCAAGAGATTCAAATGCAAGCGAACTGGCATCCCCTCTGCCCTTGAAAAGACTAAGTAATTGACAGTTGAACACCAAGAAGAGTTCATCGAGGAAGATGAGGACCTTTAATGAGCCAGCTTTGTGAGAGACTCAAGAGACCAAGTTGAAGCAGTCAACATGCAGTGAACGCTCATACCTTATGGGCAGCATGGATCAATAGACTAGCTTAAGTTTATTTTAGATTTGTTTTAAGTTATTTTTTTTTCACTAAGTTTTATTGTTCATCTATATATTGTGTCTTAACTCCCATTCATAGTTAGTATAATGTCTATTAATTGCTTTCTATAAATCCCTTCTCATGCCCATCAACCGCTTTGCTTCACAGAGTGCGTTGAAATGCCTGAATTCCCTTCACACTACAACAGTGCTTTATAATCTAATTCCCCACTTATTAATTATTAGTAAATTAAAAGCCAGGACGCACTGATGGAACAGCTAAACTACAGAGACAAGCAGAACGACCACTCAGGCTGCAATTCGTCTACCAGCACAACACGCCCAACGCTTACTAGGTTCAGGTGTACAGGAAACGCAAGTATCTACAGCAAGACGATGCTTTCGAGGTGGAGAACCATAAAGGCGACCTCTTCTGCAAGTGCGAGGAATTCAACATCAGTGTAAAGGCTGGAGCCGAGTTCAAACTTAAAGTAGCCTCCTCAAACAACGACCCAGTGAGAGTGTTTATCACTCCTTCCAATGCCAAGTCATACATGCTTTCTAGCTGTGCTTTATCTACAGGAGACATTACAGCTGATGTTGAAGAGAGGAGAGGGGCACTTGAGAGCAGAGCCGTCAGATGATATAGAGTCTTTGATTTAATTTACGCTATTTAATACCTAATTCACTTCCTTAATTCACTCTCGATGAAACCCATCGAATATTAATTTCACACGCATATAAAACCTTAACTCACTGCTTCAATCGTCGTGATCTGCTGGGCCGAGGTTGCTTCACTGCTGAAGCTATTGGGCCAATTACTACTATGTGTTGGTGATTCCTGGCATGCCTGCAATGAGGAAATGGAGGAGTGCGATGCTGCTAGTGATGTGCAGGCTACAGTATTTACTACAACTTCTGACACTTGGCAATCGCACTCTGCGATTAGTGCCACATCCGAGCTACAATTGTAAGTATACCCCTTTATCATTAGCAGCATAAAGAAGACTTGGATCTGCGTTGCAGATGCAGCAGCTGGTGTGAGCTGCTTGCAGTCCTTACTTCACCTACTGTCCAATTGGCATTCTACTTGCTTGGTAAGTATAGCTACTTGATCCCCACTCAAATCCTTGTATTTCTTGTAGAAGATCGGAGATAGGCAGGCAATTGAGCCAAGCACTAATTGGCATGGTGAGTTTCTTGTGGAGGGAGGGCGGGTAGAGAAATGTGAAGTAGCACAAGTAAGTTGGCATCATTCCTTAACTTGCACTGAGAGCGAGGCAAAAGTGCTGAGGATGAGTGGGAGATAGAGCAGAATTACAGAGCTTGAGTGGAATCTTCCCTGAACCACAACTTACTTTTGGTTTAATTACAGGTAAGTCAAATAAATTATCAAAAACAAAAACATGTTTACAAAATTTTAGGGCCAAAGGATTTTGGGTTTTAGGCTTGCTCATGACGCGATTATATCATATTGAAACTAGAAAGTAGTAAGTTTTAAGAATTTATTTTAGAATTTAAGATAGTTTAAACTAACTGGACTAAGAGAGACTACTATTTCAACTTTTTGGAAAGAACTAAACTTTAATACTTCCTCAATAATTAGATTTCCCTAAGATCAAACAAGAATCTTGATTATCAAAAACTTTAAAACATTATGAGAGATTTTTGTAAATCAAAGCATTTTAGTTAAATGCTAAACCAATTTAGGAAAGCTAGCCGTCGCTCAGCAATAGTGAGCTCAGACCAGCTAGTATGAAATATAAGGAGAAGACAGACAAATCAACACCTAAAGTTGACTAATAATTAAACTAATCAAACTAAGAACTAAGAATTGACGTCCACCTAACCCTAATAGTTGAATCTGCTCAAGTTTTGATCTAAAAAAAGTTTAATGCAATAAAAGAAATTATTGAAGTTACTTACTTTGACTAAATGTTGCTGAATTTGCTCATACTCTGACTGACCCCTGCCAAATCTTTCTGAAATTATCTGATCCTGCTATGAATCTCAACCTAAAAAACTTATAAAATCCTAGAAGAAAAATGTGAAGATCATGTTTCAGATCTTGGTGGTTATTAAATCATGGGTGGGGCTTAACATCATCGAAGATTTATATACAACAAGGCCTACCTAAGCCTCCCTTACCTGTAATTGGTCTGAATCCTAAGTCATGCTGCTGCTCCTACTACTGCTCCCTCTGCTGCTGAATCTTAAAAATGTTAGAAATAATAGATGATTATTAAAAAGATTATTGGAAAAATACTTACCTCCGATTCCAATGCTGAAGTTGCTGCTGCCAATGCTCAAGACTCTTGATGCTGCTGCTGTCAATGATCCCAATCAATCAAACAGATGTGGGCACCAATAATTACAAACATCATCTACAAGAAAAAAAATAATCATTAAAATAAATATTTAGAAACTTGCTTAAGTACCCAAAATTTGGAAATCAAAACTTTCTAGAATTTCCCAAACTAATTTTTGGAAGTTCCCAAAATATTTGGGGTTTAAGTTACTATCTGACATCAAGCTATAAGATAGTATCAGTTTTGGGGGTTTGTTTGATTTTTTGCTTCGTTTGTTCAAATTCTTTTAGTTATTAAAGTACTTAGCTAGTAAAAAAACAACTTTGTAAAAAACTTGACTTTGATTTACAAAACTTTGACTTCAAGTTAACTTTACTTAAAACCCAACACAATCCTAAGCTCTGTAAGAGACTCTCACTTCAAGGACTAGGATACACACCCTGAAGGCCGAAGTGGCGTAAGACCTCTCAGGCTGTATCCTCGCCGAGATCTTTGCAGGACTGTTGCTGGTACTTCTAGTACTTTACTTTGCTTACAAACTTTCTTAGAGCTGGTCTGAGCTCAGTTACTACTGAACTTTACTCTGGTACCTGAGAGTGTACTCTGCTAATGGTAAGTGATATTCACACTCTTAACTACTTCTCTAGATCAACGGTAGTGAGGACTCGTCTCAGCAGGTCACTTCTTGTAGTACAGGTTGTTAGTTTGGTTTGTTTTACTTTGTTTCTTCGCTGACTAAGCTAAGTGGTGGCTGGGTTAATACCTGGCTCACAGTGTTTAGTTGTTTTTAAAACTTCATAGTTTAAGTCTTTAGGGTTTTTGTGTGCCCATGACATGACTCTGACACCCATATTTATTTGTCGAGGGGTCCTCTGGCCAGGGCAGCCAATCTCTGGTGTTTATTGCAATGGGGAAGGGTTGCTTTGAAGCAACTGAGCCTCAGCGAGTCATGTTTAAATAGTTGTAGTATATATATGAATTTTAAGTAATATTCTTCACTTTAACCTTAAATGCAAGCTAAAGCCTGACTTTTGGGCTGGTCTACTGCCCTCTAGGCTTACCCTATCATCTCTATCCTGTTCTGATAATATTTTCAAGTCAACAGCACCAACACCTAGTTATCCTAACAAAGTTTCAGAAAGTCAGGTGAAGGGGTCGTAAAGTTGGCTAAGCCAAAGTGCTGTTCCGGAAAAGTTCCACATTCTAGGTCTTAAGCCCAAACAAGACCAAATAAGACCCAATTTGCCTGGTATTGAAGCCTACCACCTCCCCTATTGCTCAGTCTACCCTATAACTACTTTTTATTAGTAACAATTACTCTTATCAATGCTTATGATCAATTAGACACCATAAAGATCATATGGGCCTGAGCTAGACTAGACTCAAGGGGTGAGGAGGAGGCGATTTTTTGAAAATTTCAAGGCCAAAAAGGCCGTTAGGACCGACCTGACATTTCAAGATGGGATATAGCCGCTCACTCCACCAATCGGCTTCTTTCCTTCTATCTCGTCGATCTTGAGTGTATTAGCGATGTTTGGGTTGGGATAATGGGATGGGGAGAGGATTGGAAAAAAAATTTGTAAAATCATATAAGTCATACTCTATAATATGTTAGGGGTATTAGTAGTAGTTTTGGTTATAACCGATAATATTATAATAACCACCCCTCTAAATCTGCGGTTTCGACCACTTTTTCTTAGCCAAATGGTATTAGTAATGTTGCAAACCATCTTCCTGATTTTTAGAAATAGGTTTGGGAGGGATCTGAGAGGCCAAGTTGAAATCCAAAGTGCATCCGCTGGAAATGAGGAGGGTCATTGGGACTGGTCAGATCTGAAATTGGAGTTCTAGACCTACCGATCTAAAAGGTTGGTTTATAGAATTTTCACTTGAACAAAGCAATCACTCTTCAACTTTATATTTCAATGTTTACTTCAACAATTTTGATAAACATCGATCGAGCATGCTCGCCAACGTCAATGTAAGTATATCAAGTTACAGTAGGGGTGCAGGGGTAGGAGGATTTATTAAAAAGAGTGAAATATAATAAGTTTCTATTAATAAAGTTATAATTTATAATTAAATCAAATACA
>ARYC01020935.1:0-13666 GCA_000711775.1 Oxytricha trifallax
AATGGCTATGATAAAAGTTAGAAAGGAGTCTTAAGTTAGAGCAGCAAAAAAACAAGAGGCAAAAGTTTGATTTTTGCTCAAATTTGCGAAATTTTAATGTAATAATGAATTATGAAATTCGCTGGCTTAAATAGGCCTGGAACCATACAATCTGGAGTCATACAGCTGGATTCATACAACTGGAGCTGTACAACTTGGATTCTTACAACCTAAGATTGAGTCTTGCATATTTTGTATCTAATGCAGCTATACAACTTTATGTTGAGCAATTAACATACGCAGCGATTTCTTAATACACTTTTGCATGAATTTTTGAGATATCTTCAGGATATCTTCCTGGAACCATACAACCTGGAGATATCTTCAGGATATCTTCATCTGGAACCATACAACCTTAGAGTGGATTCTTACAACTTAGCATCTCTAATTCGACTAAACCACCTCAAATAGAACTCTATCACTTATATATGATGTTGCTATACTCTATTGCATTGATTGGAGGTGTTATGGAGGTATAGTGATTAGAAGGGGTAAGAAATGACAAGTTTGACTTTAGAGAGGTTTTTGACTTCTTAACCATAGTATTGCTAAGAATTTAGGTCTATTCTCAAACTAAAGACCAATTGACTTAACATACCCAACTCTCACCTAATCATGCCAAACCCATCCAAATCATCATTAATCGTATCAGAGGCATCGAAAACATCATTAGAGTTGAAGTCAGAGCTCTTAGGCAAAAATCGATGTTTCAAGATAGATACTCAAACTGTTGGTTTGAAAGCTGTTATTAAATGTCATGAAATACTAAGAATTTTTGAAGTTTGGCCTCTTATATTCTAACCCATATACTTCAGATCAGCTTGTATTTGCATTTATATATGCATCACTGTTGTGTTGTATCATATCAATAAAGTAAGGCTCGCCAATCATAAAGTAGGCAGAGCTATAAGCAATATTATCGAAAATTTTCACAAGCCTTGAAATTTGAGATATCTTCAGGATATCTTCCTGGAACCATACAACCTAAGGGTGGAACCATACAACCTTAAAACCCAAAATTTGATAAAATCTCATAATAATGCAAAATTTATGCCTGATATAAGTGCATATGAATACTGCAATCGATTGCTGCATTATCTAGTCATTTAGTAGAGTGCAATCACAAAGTATAATAGAAGAGTAAATTAGATTAAAGAGTATAGTGCAAGAGATTAGGTTGTGAATGCATTAGGGAAGGGATTATTAATAGTTTGCGAATTAGTCACTGACAGTTGTTTAAGAACGCGATTTCATCCTTAAGGTGCATGATATGTCTTGGGTAGTCTGCTTCAATCATGCCTAAGAGTTCATTAGCAACATCTTTGATAGTGATCTTGCCAGACCAGAGTTGTTGCACTTAGCCATAGCCTCGTCCAATTCTTGCAAAGCACAATGAATCGAAATTTTTATTATCATTCAATTGGTTGAATATAGATTTGCTCAACTTATTGCACCATCCTAAGAATTGCTTTTTAAGAGCAATCATTCTGATATTAATGTTGTCTCATTTCAAATGAAGCAAGCTTTGATATACCAAGTCATGAAAACTAATTGCTGCTGCGCAACAAAAGTAGTAGAATTGCAAACAACCTTTGTAATAGCAAATGTTTCCAAACTTAATTTATGCACAATTGTCTCATTTTCGTTTCTCTCAAATAAACAAAATGCATCTTCTACTCTGAATACTCTGAATGCTCTGCAACTCTCTTCTAAGTTCTTGCTATGTATTGAAATGCTTATTAGCCTCTATTTTAGTTCAAGATGACAAATCTCTCTCATTATAAGTTTCATTTGTGAGAAACTTAAATTATATGTAAATTTGGGCATTTTGCATTAATCAACATTGAGCAAGCATGATCAATCAATTGATCAAGAACCATCAATAAATTGCTCTATATAGTTTGAAGAACACTGCTTAGGACAACTGCAAGGATATTGTTTTCGTTTATTAATCAATCAATTATTTTATTGATAATGATTTTATCGCTACACTGCATCACTCGCTGATTTAAGTTTGACTGTGATTAAACTTTTGCTAACGCTTGCTAAGATTAGATAGCTAGCGTCGCAATCATTGAATTTGAGAATATCGTTCATATTATAAATCAGTTGCATTGCAAGACAAACTTTTCAGATATGTGAACTATTGGTCATTGATTGCTTGCATCACTTTCATATTTTTAGCGCTAAGTTAATTTTTAATATATAATACTATTAAATTTTGCATCATTGCTTATATATTTTCAATCGAAATTTAAATAATAAATTAACATGCATTAATAATTAATGGCAGAAGAATCAAAGACTGCGCAGTATTTATTGCAATAGTTAAATTTTTGTTTGATTTTATGCTTCATTTTAGATTGATCCTGAGTATGCTGAATTTCAGTCGCGGAATAGCATAGCACTAAATATTATGAATAAATTTGATTTTACTATATGTTTTTATTTAAAGCAAGACCCAACATAGAGTGTTGGATCTTCCGCAGGCTGCTTTAAATAAAAACATATAGTAAAATCAAATTTATTCATAATATTTAGTGCTATGCTATTCCGCGACTGAAATTCAGCATACTCAGGATCAATCTAAAATGAAGCATAAAATCAAACAAAAATTTAACTATTGCAATAAATACTGCGCAGTCTTTGATTCTTCTGCCATTAATTATTAATGCATGTTAATTTATTATTTAAATTTCGATTGAAAATATATAAGCAATGATGCAAAATTTGATAGTATTATATATTAAAAATTAACTTAGCGCTAAAAATATGAAAGTGATGCAAGCAATCAATGACCAATAGTTCACATATCTGAAAAGTTTGTCTTGCAATGCAACTGATTTATAATATGAACGATATTCTCAAATTCAATGATTGCGACGCTAGCTATCTAATCTTAGCAAGCGTTAGCAAAAGTTTAATCACAGTCAAACTTAAATCAGCGAGTGATGCAGTGTAGCGATAAAATCATTATCAATAAATAATTGATTGATTAATAAACGAAAACAATATCCTTGCAGTTGTCCTAAGCAGTGTTCTTCAAACTATATAGAGCAATTTATTGATGGTTCTTGATCAATTGATTGATCATGCTTGCTCAATGTTGATTAATGCAAAATGCCCAAATTTACATATAAATAAAGTTTCTCACAAATGAAACTTATAATGAGAGAGATTTGTCATCTTGAACTAAAATAGAGGCTAATAAGCATTTCAATACATAGTAATAACTTAGAAGAGAGTTGCAGAGCATTCAGAGTATTCAGAGTAGAAGATGCATTTTATTTATTTGAGAGAAAAGAAAATGAGACAATTGTGCATAAATTAAGTTTGGAAACATTTGCAATTACAAAGGTTGTTTGCAACTCTACTACTTTTGTTGCGCAGCAGCAATTAGTTTTCATGACTTGGTATATCAAAGCTTGCTTCATTTGAAATGAGACAACATTAATATCAGAATGATTGCTCTTAAAAAGCAATTCTTAGGATGGTGCAATAAGTTGAGCAAATCTATATTCAACCAATTGAATGATAATAAAAATTTCGATTAATTGTGCTTTGCAAGAATTGGACGAGGCTATGGCTAAGTGCAACAACTCTGGTCTGGCAAGATCACTATCAAAGATGTTGCTAATGAACTCTTAGGTATGATTGAAGCAGACTACCCAAGACATATCATGCACCTTTAGGATGAAATCGCGTTCTTAAACAACAGTCAGTGACTAATTCGCAAACTATTAATAATCCCTTCCCTAATACATTCACAACCTAATCTCTTGCACTATACTCTTTAATCTAATTTACTCTTCTATTCTACTTTACGATTGCACTCTACTAAATGACTAGATAATGCAGCAATCGATTGCAGTATTCATATCCACTTATATCAGGCATAAATTTTGCATTATTATGAGATTTTATCAAATTTTGGGTTTTAAGGTTGTATGGCTCCACCCTCAGATTGTATGGTTCCAGGAAGATACCCTGAAGATATCTCAAATTTCAAGGCTTGTGAAAATTTTCGATAATATTGCTTATAGCTCTGCCTACTTTATGATTGGCGAGCCTTACTTTATTGATATGATACAACACAACAGTGATGCATATATAAATGCAAATACAAGCTGATCTGAAGTATATGGGTTAGAATATAAGAGGCCAAACTTCAAAAATTCTTAGTATTTCATGACAGTTTATAACAGCTTTCAAACCAACAGTTTGAGTCTCTATCTTGAAACATCGATTTTTGCCTAAGAGCTCTGACTTCAACTCTAATGATGTTTTCGATGCCTCTGATACGATTAATGATGATTTGGATGGGTTTGGCATGATTAGGTGAGAGTTGGGTATGTTAAGTCAATTGGTCTTTAGTTTGAGAATAGACCTAAATTCTTAGCAATACTATGGTTAAGAAGTCAAAAACCTCTCTAAAGTCAAACTTGTCATTTCTTACCCCTTCTAATCACTATATCTCCATAACACCTCCAATCAATGCAATAGAGTATAGCAACATCATATATAAGTGATAGAGTTCTATTTGAGGTGGTTTAGTCGAATTATAGATGCTAAGTTGTAAGAATCCACTCTAAGGTTGTATGGTTCCAGATGAAGATATCCTGAAGATATCTCCAGGTTGTATGGTTCCAGGAAGATGTCCTGAAGATATCTCCAAAATTCATGCAAAAGTGTATTAAGAAATCACTGAGTATGTTAATTGCTCAACATAAAGTTGTATAGCTGCATTAGAGACAAAATATGCAAGACTCAACCTTAGGTTGTAAGAATCCAAGTTGTACAGCTCCAGTTGTATGAATCCAGCTGTATGACTCCAGATTGTATGGTTCCAGGCCTATTTAAGCCAGCGAATTTCATAATTCATTATCACATTAAAATTTCGCAAATTTGAGCAAAAATCAAACTTTTGCCTCTTGATTTTTTGCTGCCCTTACTTAAGACTCCTTCCTAACTTTTATCATAGCCAATATCTAACATGCTCCTTCTACTCGGGAGCATTAGGGTCCAGCCGCAGCCTATGGTTGGATACCCTCCATTTAAGAGTAAATTTATCTTTTTTAAAACCTTCTAGGGAATCCTCTTCATTTAAGGTTTTAAGCTCTTAGCTATTGCTTGCAAATAAATCGGCAAGTCTTAGTGTAGTTGATTGCCAATTAATAACCCTATGTTGCATTGCTTGCACTTAGAGCTTTATAGTTTAATCATTGTCTTGTGAAGATTCTCTAAAGTTGAGGTTAGGAATGTTTTTTAAGAAAGTTACAAGTAACCTCTTTGGTTTCATTAGAAAATAAGCGACCATTTGAAAATCGCCAAATTCATTCAATTACACAATAATTGATGCAAGCTTAAGGCTTACCACTTTATTTATTCGTTAGAGCAGTAGCTTCTTATCACTGGCTATGATTAATGAAGTACTAATTAAAGAGCCCTACATTATAATCATAGTTATTTAAGTGCTCTCTAGTAGTTCAGTAAAGCAAAAAGGAAAATAATAATTTTGCCAATAAAATAGTTTCTTTCTAATGTTTTGGAAAACAAAAAACTCTATAATAATGTATTTTCTAAAATCAAAAACTAAAATCTGAGCTACGCTAAATCACTGCTTGCCAACTCCTTGAATATTGAAATGATTGGTGGTGTTGCAGCTCCTACTTAAGCGAGGTATCTCTATAAATAATTTAGGATGAGTTTCGGGTGGTCAACTAAATGATACTGGAAGCTTTTTTTTGACTGGATTGAGGGGGTGAGAATGCTTAAAATATATTGGAAGATTTTATTCGTTCTTGCTCGGAGATCCCTCTCACTAGTGGGTACTGGAAGACGCTAGCTGAGCAGTAGCCAACCTTCACATCTTTGAATCAATAGATATTGGAAGCTTTGATTCACTGGTGTGTACCAAGGGGAAGCACGAAGAAACTCATCCTGAATTGTTTTAATCTTTTTAAAAAATGGTAAGTTTTTAGGCAGAGAAATCAACTCAGAGAATGTCACTGGAGATTAGGTCACAACAGGAAACCACCCTCGGAACTAACTATGGCTAAGTAATTTATTAATCTTTTATTATAGGATCAAAGAAAAAAATCAAATACGCGTATTGAAACAGAGAGCTCTCATTATCAAATCAAAAATTTATTTTTTAACCCAATTTTATATAGGCACTCTAGTATTATGCTGAAGTAAATTCAAGAATGACTTTAGAAATAATCTTAGGAAAATCATTTTCAGAAATGCAAGTATATCTCACATTTTTCATGAGTAATTTAATAGTGTAAAGATAGTTTTAGATTAAAAAATGGCTCGTTAGGTAATTATCTAAAAATAAAGAGGAGTTAGACTCATAGTTTTGATTTTAGAAAAAAGAATAGTTACCATTATCCTGATAGTTTTTGTTTAGTCTGTTAGGTTTAGGGAAATAGAAAGCCGAAGATTTAATTGATCTTTTATTGGGTTTGACTAATATAATATGAGGTTTCAGCATTGCTTAAATATTAGAGAGGTTTTTAAAAGTAGTTAGAGAATTGATTTTAATTTATCAACATAATCAGTTAAAAAAAGAAATTATATATCACACTTAAAGTGTAATTGCTGCTTAAGGTAAAAAAGGTAATTCAGTTTTAACTTAATGTAAATAAAATTAGAGCTTTTTAGCATAATTCAAATACTTAGGTAATTAAACAAAGTGTAGGGAATAGAGTGTGTTATCACCAATGAAGTTTAATTGCTCTTTAATAATTATTTGCATAACTTTAATCACACAGCGAAAGTTACTGCTCCAACAAATTCTTAGGGTTCTGGCATTTCTTGCAATGTCAACTGCTTTCTTACTTCCTCATCATACTTATCCACAGTCTTTCTGTATTCTCCCTTGATTTAGCTATAAATTGCGCGTTAGCATTAATTTCAAATTAAAGACTTACTCTACTTGAATTAGACTGTCTTTATCAAAGCTGAAGAACCAACCATCAGAAGAATCTTCAGGATCAAGAAGTATATACACTTATTGCATGTATGGGTCTTCCTTCTTGAATGGATAAATCCATACGTTGTGATATCCGCACCACTTATATGTTACTGCAACAACTGGTTCGTTCTCTGCAACCTCCAAATTTACAACATTCTTGAAGCCTCTTTGCGGATCAACTTAAAACTTGAATGTGCGCTTGAATCGCTCGTCGATCACCTATACTTTGCGAATGCATCAACATTGCTAAATTACTTGCCTTATATATTTCTACGATGTATCCACCAGGTGCTTTAGATGAATGCTTGAAAGTGAAGCAGTGCTGCTTCGTAGTTTTGCTTGACTTCATTCTTTGATATAATTATTGATTATAAAATAATAACTTATTAATAATAAAGCATCAATTGCGAGGTTGCATGAACCTCTTTGCATATTATATTGCTTAACAGTTGCAATTAATCAAACATAATAATTCTAAGCTTGTTTAGGTTTGCAATGCATTGCTCAACCCATCTCTTATGTTTAAGCAGGTCTGTACCTGAAGTTCATGATTTCGATCACAAATTATATTAGCTCTTAGTTGTCACCCAGGAATAGACCTTAGATTTATATGGTTCTGATAGTGTGAAAGGCAAGTTGAATGCCAAAGACGATTGTGTATTGCTCAAGTGACTGTTCCATGAATTGAAGCACTTAAGTTCCAGTGAGAACTTATCCTCGCGAATCTGTTATGAAGGAGCGCTACATTAGCAAGTTTGATAATTAATAATATTAACATAATATAATAGTCTTAAGATAGCTCAATATTAAGTTTAATATAAGCATGTAGTTATAAGATTAATTTAAGCTATCAATGAAAATCTTGAATTTTAAAATATACTATTACACTAAGTTATTATATTAAATACTTTTAATTTAAAAATGAAAGCAGCGCTAAAATCAAATCTCCTTTGCGAGCAATCTGAAAAACTATCGCAATCTTTGCAAGAGCTATCGCAACACTCGATCGTCAGCGACGATCATCTAAGCTAGCATTCATTTCAAAACATCAAGCAAAGTTGAATCAAGGTTTAAGATAAGCAAATTACAAAGTGGGGACCTGTGATTTTAGGAAAGAATTTCGTGCAAGTGGTTGCTCCTGCAAAATATTCTTACAATACTGGAACTCTGCTCAACTCTGGTGAGATTCCTCCTCAAGTGGGTTCCTTATAAGGAGGGTTGATTATATAGATGCCATTAGAAGGAATCGATGCATATTTGAAAGACATGATAGATTTGAAGAGTATGCATAGCGACGATTCACTCTGCTAATACCTAGAGCAGTTCTTAAATAATTTTCGCAAATCAAAGTTGGTAAGTAGAATAATCTAAAATCTAAGAATCACTCTAATGCATATTATATTTAGATATCTGGATCTACTAAAGATAAGCAATCAACGCAGTTGATTCAAACTGGATTCCTAACTTTAATTTAAAATGCAAGCCATCAAAACTCTAATCGTCTTTAAGAAAGCAATCTCTATCTAAAGCCTCGAGAAGCAAAGCTTGCACATAAACGACTTGAAATAGTAAGAATGTATATGGAAGATTAGTTGAAGCCAAAGTAAATTTCTAAGAAGTTGCGAGTGACAGCAGAGTTTGTATCAAGAACTGTTGAGAAGTTTAAGCATGAGTTGAAAACCAAAGTATTGCATCCTTAAGAACCAAAAGAATCTGGCAAGAGGAGGGAGAGAGATAATGAGCAGCTGGTTGCTGCTGTTGGCGAATGCATCGAAGAAGTTGGGATTTATCAGTGCACTGGAAGAAATATTCATAATCGATTGCAAGAAATGAAAACGAGCTCGCCATTAAAGTATACATTCAAAGTGCCTTGCATCTCAACGATTCATAAAATTCTCAAGGAGTAGTTTCATTTGAAGTTTGGTAAGACAGAAGCAGCGAATATCAAATATAGAGATCCAGCTTACAACAGCAAGCGCTCATGGGTGAGTCGACTACTATCATAATTCCTAAGAGAGAAAGCAGTAATTATATCAGTGGATGAAAGCAACTTCAGATCCGACTACTTGCCTCCTAAAAAGTGGGCACTAAATCAAAAGAGCATTCTTGGCAAGAGGAGTGAGAGAGATACTAAACTCATCACAACCAAGAATCGCAGTAAAATCATCGCAGGCGATAAGGAGTTGTAGTATGGAGAGATGCTGCTTGGCAAGCAGTTGAATGATAAATAATTTTAGGAATCATCAAATGAATCGGATGCGTTTCATTTATAAGATCAAGAAATTTGCCTGCTTAAAATACTACTCAAAGCATTAAGATTTAAGCTGCTGCTAATGCTTCGTTATCATCCAATCATCATTCACTATTGTAGACTAAAGCAAAACCAATTTCAAAATCTCATTCTAGTAATAGTAGTTTGACCAAGTTTGCAAAGCAATCTAATTTTTAGAAATCAGAGAAATCATCAAGCAGTTCTAAAGTAAGCGATTTGATCACATTTTTTATTGGATTATTTTTAGAAGTCAGTTCTTATGCAAACTCCACCTCGTTAGAATTTGTAAGCTAAGCAGAAGCTGAATAAAAATTTATCTCCTATTCCTGAAGTTGAAGACAGTGCCCAAAACTAATCGAGTACTCTGAAGAAATTTTGAAATTTGAAGTTGCAGAGCACTGTCAAGAAAGTCACTTCGGATGATGAACAGATTAAACGAATTCATTCAGGGCTCACGCCATTGATCGACCGAGTATCAAAACTAAAGTTGCAATCGACTTTGAAGAAATCAAGCAGGTCTTTGTTAAGTTAGAGATAGAGAAAAGTGATTCAGCTAACTCCTAGAAAGCTATCGCTCTCAGCATTAAGCAGCTCGAATATAGATGAGTGTAAGTACAAGAAGTTGAATTTGAAAGTTGATGGTTGTTGCATGATGAAAGTCTATGATATGTTGGTTCTATTCTTGACTTTGATAAACTATCCTATTGAACTGAGTTGGAGCGATTACTTATCTTTGATAGCATTAAGAGCGAGAGAGATGAAAGTCTAAAAGTAATCTCTGGAAATTATAGGATGATTTCAACTCCTATGCTAGATGAAGATACCCTGAAGATATCTCTTGGATTGGATGGTTCTGCTCTATGATTGCATGAATCCGCGCTAAGGTTGTACGGATCCATGTAGTATGATTCCAGGTTGTATGGATCCAAGTTGTATCAATCCAAGTTGTATGGATCTGAACTTACATTACAGGATTCAGCACTCAGGTTGTATGGTTCCAGATGAAGATACCCTGAAGATATCTCATGGTTGCATGGTTCCAGATTCCACAAAATCAACATATCTAACTTTAGACTCCAAATCATTATGCATACTATCATCAGACTATTATCATGACAACTCTGCTATCGTTCTCAAATTTATTCAACCTCTCTTATAGGTGACCTATAACCAAATCAGAGCCAACTTGAAGAATCAAAGGATGGTATCAAACCCATAGCATTGTTGTCAGATAAAGCCAGCTTAATTTAAACTACAAACCAATCTCACAATATCAAAAGGAAATGCTTGCCAATTTAGGTAATTATGGTTAGAAAGCAAGGCAGTTGTCGATTGAAAAATAAATAGTTAAGAGATAGCAATACTCTATGAGTCTGATAGCTGCAATTGCAGTTGATAGAGTGGTATCGACTCAAATAATTGAAGGAGGATTCGATTCAGTACTATTCGAAAACTTTATCTATCAGACGCTAAGAAGTATAAGAACTGACAAAGATTTGTGCAATAAGAAGGTGGTGCTCTTGATGGATAATGCGATAATTCATAAGTATTCAGAGATGCTTGCGACTGCTCGTCGCTTTAAAGTCAATGTACTCTTCAGCGCAGAATACTCACCCTGGCTCAACCCAATCGAGCAGTTGTTTGCTTTTATCAAGAAGAACCTCAAGCAGCAGAATATTAATAGCAAGTAAGTATACTATGATAACTAAAATTTAGAGTGCAGCTGGTCAAGCGCATCCAAGAGATTATCGAAAATATGAGCGAGGATGATTTTCGAGGACTCTGGGCATTCAGCATCAAGAAGTGGATTCATACTATGAGGTATGGCTTTGTTTGAGATACTACTCAACACTTAGAATTGCACCTTAAAATGAAAATCCTAAAAGTGCTTATAATTCTTGCATCATCTATACTTCTGTTACTACTATTGCTGTTGCTATTACTACTGCTACTAATACTGTAATTAAAATAAAACCTCTCTCAATTAAAATGCGATCTACGTATTAAAACACATAGATTAATTATAAATCACTGTATTTTTAAAATCTCTAATTCATATTTTATAGTTTATTATTGCATATGAAGTCAAACATGGAAACTAAGACTGACTTCTCAATTTTCCTTGTAAAAATCAGAAATTCGATTGGGTTCACTCCTGGCTTTGATCAATTTGACACCAAACTTATTCTAAATCAATCCTATTTAAATTCGAGAAATCGCTAAAAAATCTCAATTAGCGCAAGGTGATGCTGAATATACTACTTTATTTTCAATTTGAGAGTACTACTCCCAATGTCATAGTTGACTTGACTGCGATAGCAATCGATACAATGCTTCTCATAAATGCATGCTCTGACTATTGATAAATTACAGTTTTCTGGATGCAAAACTAAAATGCCTAATTAAAGCTGTAAGACTATACTCAACACACAATACCTTGATCGATTACTGGACTTGAGCTCCTGCTCATCCAAAATCATAACAAACAGTAAATTGAAACTAATAGACAGAATCATCGAGCAGCAAGCAGGCCTTAAGATTTATGACTAAAATCGATGAATTCAAGTTGATAGAGCTGACTTAGCGTATTGATCATGAATTTCAGTTCATAAAGCGGATTTGACGACTTTGAGAATAAAAGTGGGGTTTTTTGGAAATTTTTAGCAGCGCAGTGTCATTACTTCTACTAATCGAGCGTTCATGCCAGTTTTGGTTTTTTTAGACTGAATCCACTCAAAATATCAATAATTGCGCGACTGCGCTCAATCTGCATCCAGTCATCACAGTTAAGCTGATTCTAACCAAATTTGACCATATACTAAAGATTTTCAAGATTTTGACCTCTCCTCTCTAAATTGACTTTGGTCACTCCATATTTTGTAAAAATGACCAATTATACTAAATGCAGCTGACAAACACGATTTTTCTCGATTTTGGCCACAAGAACCCTAAAATAATAACTTTCACTAATAAAATCCACTTTGGTCATTTATGAGGACAATTTGGGTGTAAATGCGCGGTTTGACCCCGAAATTGGCCATTAAACAAAAATATGACAGACATGAATGCAAACACAAAATTTGACCACTTTGGTCATGGGTCTCAACTTTGGATATTTTAAAGAGAAGTATGATGATTCATATCGATTTTGATCTCAAACGCATATAAAAATGACTCCTACATAATAAAAAATAGGAATTTAACCCCTTTTCGCAAATTAGACCTTACACGAAGTATATAAGCAGTAAAAATATATATAATTAATTTTACATTTTAATTTTCACATTTCCCCGATTCGAACGTATTTTATCAATAATAAGGAACCTCTAAACTTTCAATTACTTTCTATTAACGACGATTCCTATAAAATTAGTGTGAATTTTGAGACAAATCTGTTGGTCCAACAAAAAAATATTCCGCACTTGCCAAATGGTACCAGCGCTCATGTTTTAAGTATAAAAAACTTCACAATGAAAAAATAGAGAAACTTTGAAATGCAAATAAAATGTGCATTAATAAGGAACCTCTAAACTTGCAATTGCTTTTTATTAACGACGATTCCAGTAGAATTAGTGTGAGTTTTGAGACAAATCTGTTGGTCCAACAAAAAAATATTCCGCACTTGCCAAATGGTACCAGCGCTCATGTTTTAAGTATAAAAAACTTCACATTGTAAAAATAGAGAAACTTTGAAATGCAAATAAAATGTGCATTTAATAAGGAACCTCTAAACTTGCAATTGCTTTCTATTAACGACGATTCCTATAAGATTAGTGTGAATTTTGAGACAAATCTGTTGGTCCAACAAAAAGATATTTCGCAGTGGCCAAATGGTAGCAGCGCTCATGTTTTAAGTATAAAAAACTTCACATTGAAAAAATAGAGAAACTTTGAAATGCAAATAAAATGTGCATTAATAAGGAACCTCTAAACTTGCAATTGCTTTCTACTATTGACTATTCATTATTTTCCATTTCCATTAGAATTATTATTTTAGAAAGTTTATTATATTAATTCTCAACTTAAAAAGAGGTCTCTTTAACAATTTTGCGAACAAGACATTTAAAAAATTTTAGTATTAAGATTTTATATCTTGAATCCATTATTTCAAGTGCTTCTCTTTTTCTATTATATATAAATTTAAGATATTTTATATTTTAAGAGTCCTATTATTAGGCAGATCTGTTCCCCTAACTTTTACAAGTTATAAATATTTCGGTTACTCAGTATATCAATAATCTTAAAATTAAGTTATGTTTACCTTTTATTTCTTACATCTCAATCTTAACTTCAAAATTTTCAAGATAAACCATACTACAAAGATGCTTTCTTTTTAATCTTAAATCTTTATAAACAAAATTCAGTCCTCGTACATT
>ARYC01020936.1:0-30753 GCA_000711775.1 Oxytricha trifallax
AATGCTTCGTTATCATCCAATCATCATTCACTATTGTAGACTAAAGCAAAACCAATTTCAAAATCTCATTCTAGTAATAGTAGTTTGACCAAGTTTGCAAAGCAATCTAATTTTTAGAAATCAGAGAAATCATCAAGCAGTTCTAAAGTAAGCGATTTGATCACATTTTTTATTGGATTATTTTTAGAAGTCAGTTCTTATGCAAACTCCACCTCGTTAGAATTTGTAAGCTAAGCAGAAGCTGAATAAAAATTTATCTCCTATTCCTGAAGTTGAAGACAGTGCCCAAAACTAATCGAGTACTCTGAAGAAATTTTGAAATTTGAAGTTGCAGAGCACTGTCAAGAAAGTCACTTCGGATGATGAACAGATTAAACGAATTCATTCAGGGCTCACGCCATTGATCGACCGAGTATCAAACTAAAGTTGCAATCGACTTTGAAGAAATCAAGCAGGTCTTTGTTAAGTTAGAGATAGAGAAAAGTGATTCAGCTAACTCCTAGAAAGCTATCGCTCTCAGTATTAAGCAGCTCGAATATAGATGAGTGTAAGTACAAGAAGTTGAATTTGAAAGTTGATGGTTGTTGCATGGTGATAGTCTATGATATGTTGGTTCTATTCTTGACTTTGGTAAACTATCCTATTGAACTGAGTTGGAGCGATTACTTATCTTTGATAGCATTAAGAGCGAGAGAGATGAAAGTCTAAAAATAATCTCTGGAAATTATAGGATGATTTCAACTCCAATGCTAGATGAAGATACCCTGAAGATATCTATTGGATTGGATGGTTCTGCTCAATGATTGCATGAATCCGCGCTAAGGTTGTATGGATCCATGTTGTATGATTCCAGGTTGTATGGATCCAAGTTGTATCAATCCAAGTTGTATGGATCTGAACTTAAATTACAGGATTCAGCACTCAGGTTGTATGGTTCCAGATGAAGATACCCTGAAGATATCTCATGGTTGCATGGTTCCAGATTCCACAAAATCAACATATCTAACTTTAGACTCCAAATCATTATGCATACTATCATCAGACTATTATCATGACAACTCTGCTATCGTTCTCAAATTTATTCAACCTCTCTTATAGGTGACCTATAACCAAATCAGAGCCAACTTGAAGAATCAAAGGATGGTATCAAACCCATAGCATTGTTGTCAGATCAAATCCAGCTTAATTTAAACTATAAACCAATCTCACAATATCAAAAGGAAATGCTTGCCAATTTAGGTGATTATGGTTTAAAAGCTAGGCAGTTGTCTATTGAAAAATAAATAATGAAGAGATAGCAATACTCTATGAGTCTGATAGCTGCAATTGCGGTTGATAGAGTGGTATCGACTCAAATAATTGAAGGAGGATTCGATTCAGTACTATTTTAAAACTTTATCTATCAAACGCTAAGAAGTATAAGAACTGACAAAGATCTGCAATAAGAAGGTGGTGCTCTTAATGGATAATGCGATAATTCATAAGTATTCAGAGATGCTTGCGACTGCTCGTCGCTCCAAAGTCAATGTACTCTTCAGCGCAGAATACTCACCCTGGCTCAACCCAATCGAGCAGTTGTTTGCTTTTATCAAGAAGAACCTCAAGCAGTAGAATATTAATAGCAAGTAAGTATACTATCATAACAAACATTTAGAGTGCCCAGCTGTCAAGCGCCATACCAAGAGATAATTAAAAATATGAGCGAGGATGATTTTCGAGGACTCTGGGCATTCAGCATAAAAAAATGGATTCATACTATGAGGTATGGCTTTGTTTGAGATACTACCCAACACTTAGAATTGCACCTTAAAATGAAAATCCTAAAAGTGCTTATAATTCTTGCATCATCTATACTTCTGTTACTACTATTGCTGTTGCTATTACTACTGCTACTAATACTGTAATTAAAATAAAACCTCTCTCAATTAAAATGCGATTTACGTATTAAAACACATAGATTAATTATAAATCATTGTATTTTTAAAATCTCTAATTCATATTTTATAGTTTATTATTGCATATGAAGTCAAACATGGAAACTAAGACTGACTTCTCAATTTTCCTTGTAAAAATCAGAAATTCGATTGGGTTTACTCCTGGCTTTGATCAATTTGACACCAAACTTATTCTAAATCAATCCTATTTAAATTCGAGAAATCGCAAAAAAATCTCAATTAGCGCGAGGTGATGCTGCATATACCTACTTTATTTTCAATTTGAGAGTACTACTCCCAATGTCATAGTTGACTTGACTGCGATAGCAATCGATACAATGCTTCTCATAAATGTATGCTCTGACTATTGATAAATTACAGTTTTCTGGATGCAAAACTAAGATGCCTAATTAAAGTTGTAAGACTATACTCAACACAATCACAATACCTTGATCGATTACTGGACTTGAGCTCCTGCTCACCCAAAATCATAACAAACAGTAAATTGAAACTAATAGACAGAATCATCGAGCAGCAAGCAGGCCTTAAGATTTATGACTAAAATCGATGAATTCAAGTTGATAGAGCTGACTTAGCGTATTGATCATGAATTTCAGTTCATAAAGCGGATTTGACGACTTTGAGAATAAAAGTGGGGTTTTTTGGAAATTTTTAGCAGCGCAGTGTCATTACTTCTACTATCGAGCGTTCATGCCAGTTTTGGTTTTTTTAGACTGAATCCACTCAAAATATCAATAATTGCGCGACTGCGCTCAATCTGCATCCAGTCATCACAGTTAAGCTGATTCTAACCAAATTTGACCATATACTAAAGATTTTCAAGATTTTGACCTCTCCTCTCTAAATTGACTTTGGTCACTCCATATTTTGTAAAAATGACCAATTAAACTAAATGCAGCTGACAACCACGATTTTTCTCGATTTTGGCCACAAGAACCCTAAAATAATAACTCCCTCTCACCTCAACTAAATCTCCCCTTAGATCCTTATGCAGGACAATTTGTCCTATGTAATCACTCCGCCGCGGCCTCTTCTCCGGCACCCCGAACATTCGCGCGATTACCACACCAAAATAGACAACATCCAAGCAAACCCACCAAAAAATTTGCACACTTTGGTCATGAGTTCTCAACTTTGGATATTTTAAAGAGAAGTATGATGATTCATATCGATTTTGACCTCAAACGCATATAAAAGTGACCCCTACATAATAAAAAATAGGAATTTGACCCCTTTTCGCAAATAAGACCTTACACGAAGTATATAAGCAGTAAATATATATATAATTAATTTTACATTTTAATTTTCACATTTCCCCGATTCGAACGTATTTTATCAATAGTATAAGGAACCTCTAAACTTGCAATTGCTTTCTATTAACGATGATTCCAGTAGAATTAGTGTGAGTTTTGAGACAAATCTGTTGGTCCAACAAAAAAATATTCCGCACTTGCCAAATGGTACCAGCGCTCATGTTTAAAGTATAAAAAACTTCACATTGAAAAAATAGAGAAACTTTGAAATGCAAATAAAATGTGCATTAATAAGGAACCTCTAAACTTGCAATTGCTTTCTATTAACGAACGATTCCTATAAAATTAGTGTGAATTTTGAGACAAATCTGTTGGTCCAACAACAAAATATTCCGCAGTTGCCAAATGGTAGCAGCGCTCAAGTTTTAAGTATAAAAAACTTCACATTGAAAAAATAGAGAAACTTTGAAATGCAAATAAAATGTGCATTAATAAGGAACCTCTAAACTTGCAATTACTTTCTATTAACGACGATTCCTATAAAATTAGTGTGAATTTTGAGACAAATCTGTTGGTCCAACAAAAAAATATTCCGCACTTGCCAAATGGTACCAGCGCTCATGTTTTAAGTATAAAAAACTTCACATTGAAAAAATAGAGAAACTTTGAAATGCAAATAAAATGTGCATTAATAAGGAACCTCTAAACTTGCAATTGCTTTCTACTATTGACTATTCATTATTTTCCATTTCCATTAGAATTATTATTTTAGAAAGTTTATTATATTAATTCTCAACTTAAAAAGAGGTCTCTTTAACAATTTTGCGAACAAGACATTTAAAAAATTTTAGTATTAAGATTTTATATCTTGAATCCATTATTTCAAGTGCTTCTCTTTTTCTATTATATATAAATTTAAGATATTTTATATTTTAAGAGTCCTATTATTAGGCAGATCTGTTCCCCTAACTTTTACAAGTTATAAATATTTCGGTTACTCAGTATATCAATAATCTTAAAATTAAGTTATGTTTACCTTTTATTTCTTACATCTCAATCTTAACTTCAAAATTTTCAAGATAAACCATACTACAAAGATGCTTTCTTTTTAATCTTAAATCTTTATAAACAAAATTCAGTCCTCGTACATTTTAAGAATGTATAATAATCATTTGGAATAAATTATTAATAGTTTAAATATGAATTAATTAAGATGTAGAAAATTTGAAAATTTTAATAATTAGAGAATTATAGCACCAAATTATTAGATTTTTTACGTTGACGATACAATATTCTAACCATATTCGCTAAAAAATAAAGCTTGAAATTGTAAATATAAAAATATTGAATTTTAATAACAAGGAAATTAATTAAAAACAGTTGCACTTGTGCTTTGTATAAGTTACTAAAGAGGAATAGAAAAATATTTTCTTTCAGATAAATCAATAAATATACATAAATTTTAAGAATGTTTAGCTAAACTTCATGATTATAACAATAATCAGAAATTAATAATATTTATGGACTATTTAAGGGTTCACAGGACTAGAAATAAATTAATAATTATGATTGGTAAATTTTATTTAACGCACCCTACTCATCATAATTTCATTTCATTGAGGGAGTTTTTGCTTAAATTATGAAGATTTACAATTAAAAAATTAGAGCTTTAGACTTTTAGTTATTTAATAATAAACATCGCGATATATTTCTTGACTCGATATATTCAATTGATAGAGACTTTATCAGAAAAGTTGTAGATAAACACTTTAATAAAATAGAAGACTTTTTACTTGCTAATTAGCAATTAGATTAATTCAACTTAATATAATTATTTTAGTTATTTAAAAACTATTAAATGTTAAATTAGTACTTTTTAATATCATTTTGCTTTATCTCTTCATGTTGAGATTCATCAACTTGTTCCAATCATAATTTTCAGGATTTCGATATTATTGCTACAAACCAAAAATTTTTCTCTTTTTTATCAACTATCTTTTAGCTTTCGATTGCATTTTTAGCGAGGCAGTGGCTATGCCACTTTACTCTTTTATAATTTAATTAAAACTAATTTATTCTTACTGGAGAAGAATGGTTCTGAATAAATATTGTTGAAAAAGTCATCTCTGATGGCTATAGCTAATTGTTAAGTCTGATCAATATCTGTTTGATTCCTGATTTTATTTTGACTTTTGACAAAATTTTCGAGGTACTCAGGAGTTAGGGTGCCAACAATCCTAAAGAAGAATTATCTTTCAGGCAACTATGGCTAGTCTTCATAATAATTCATTTGCCTTATGATATTAGGATCAACTTTTACCTCATTCAAAATATTTTAGATCTTAAGTTCAGGTAATGAGGCACATTTATCGTGTTAGTATCTTTTATTTTATTAGAAATTTTGACCCTTGAAGAAAATTCTTTAGGAATCTCATTGTAGTCGCTTTGAATTTTGGTAGACAGTAATCATCTATTTTAACTTACTTATTAGTTATTCTTGCTGTGATATTTTAAAAAGGTGTGCAAGTCTTACTTAGATCTGAGTCTTCCTTTAAAAATTCTGGCGTCAACTGTTTGGACATTTGAATTCTAGAATTGCGAGACACTTTCCATTCTTATAAGACTTAGTTTAATTCTTTAATTATTTAATATTATCTAATTTAATTTAATTCATACTAAAATACTCGTTCAACTTTAAGTTAAAAGCAGTAAAAATGCAATTATAATGATTAATTATTTTTATTAATATAATCTTACAAGACATAGCAAACTCTAATCACAAATATCATTTATATAAATATGGAATGTATGGTTTTGTAATTCATTGATAGGTTCAGGTTTTTCTAACATTTAATTAAAATTATAAATTAGATTAATTAAAAATTAATTAAATTAAACCAAACCAAACCAAACGTCGCCACTTGTTTGAAAAGTGGTGACCTACAAGTATAATAAGATATTTGTATATAATAAGGGTGACATTCTTGATTCTTATATTTTTGACATTGATTTAAATGTAAATTATAATAAGAAGTATAATATTTATAAAACCAAGCATGCATCGCTACTTTTTTTGAAAAGTGGCGACGGTTGAATAATTTGTAATAAAATTAAATTAATACTCAAATTAATCGTAGAATTAAACATTCTAAATCTAATAATAATTAAAAAAATCTATATTACTAGTTTATTTATCTCAATTGTGCTTTCTTTATCTTAAAAACTTTATTAATGGTCAAGTTAAGCTAATAAAAATAAAGAATATAAGAAATTAGACTATAAAATAATAGTCTTAAGGATGTTTACGAATATAAATTTAGTGAATTAGTGAATTAGAGTGAAATAAATAAAAGAGATCAAAATTAATTAGAGATCTCTATATTAAATATACACTCAACTAAAGGTAATTATAATCTTTGTTATTATGGTAACTATATACCTTAATGTGATTAGTTAGTTTGTTTTAAGTATATGTAAAGTCTACAGATTAGGTTGAGTTTCCTAAGTCCGCCCTCTTTAACTGCTAGCCTGAATTTTTAATTTATTTTTTTGGGTCAGAGACATTCTCGTTGTATCCGGTCTTAAAGTAGTGGTAGAAACCAGTATACTTAATGGTGAAACCTCTCTCTTGCTCATCAGCTCTGGTATCAGTAAATCTAGTGTTTCCAGGCAGCCAAGGTTGAAGACATGGCTCTTCGGCACTATCGCTAACTTTGCGGCAAGTGTAGGTCAAGTTTCTTCCAGGGGGCCGTGTCCCTAGCCTTCATTTCCTTCAAATCTGCATTTTTGCTGCTGTAGGTGGTTGATCTCCAGTTACCATAATAACAAAGATTATTGATCTCCAGTTACCATAATAACAAAGATTATGAATATAAATTTACTTAAGAAAAATTCCAGAAATTGTGTCAACAATTTAATAAGAATCAAGATACTGTTGAAAAACCAAAATACGATCACTGCAACAAAGTGTATGATGAGGTATAGTTCAGAAAACATTCCAACAAAATTAAAAAATTAAAGGAAAATTTGTCAAACTTAAAATTAAGAGCGAAAGTTACAACTGTAACAATTAATAATGTTATTTCGAACCAACCGAAGATTGTAGCATTTTGATTAATCATTATTTAAGTCATTCAGGGGCTGAATTAATGTAAATTAATGGCAAACCAAAAGTAAGTCTATATTTTTATATTTATTATTATAGAACGTTTTTAAGGGGAAAATTCTCGATCAATACACTGACAAAATCAGCAATAAAAATTAATATAAAAATATAAATTACTTTTAAAATTTTAAAGAAAATCTGATAAAACAAAAAATGAACTAAGAAAGTTAATCTAATTTACTTGTGAATGATTTAGAATTAATAAATACTATACAAAATAATTTTGAATATTAGGGAGAGCCTAAGAATGAAAATTATAACAAGCAGTTATTTTATGAATCAAATTTCCCAGATTTTAAGTATATTCTAGATGAATCGTACATTCATAAATTAGTTAATGAAAATTAGGGCAAAGAAGATATTATGTTCTAGGTTTAGAACAAAAAGTACACCTATTATTAACTTACAAAGATTGTTGACAACAAGGAGCAATATGATGTGCTTGTCTCAGAATTTAAATTACTAAAATACTTTAAAATTAAAAATCTCGAATTTCAAAATGAAATTATAGGAGTTAAAATTGATGATGATGACCTAGCAATAATTACAAGATCCTATTAATTAACTTTGAAACTATTACTTGATTAAAGAATTGATAATGATTTGATAAATTTATGCATGCTTGGTATGTTGGAAAGTATTTGATAATTACATAAAAATAGATTAATTCATCGAGACATCTAGCCAGATAACTTCTTAATTGATAATGAAGATGATTTAAAAATATTCATTCGATATTACAAATGTGCAATTAAAAAAGGAGATAAATCTAAATATATCCCAAAAATAAACAATAACTATGTCAGCAAGCAGCTTTAGATAGAAAGTGAGGACCAATTTTGGGATGTGTATTCAAAACTTTAATAATGTAAGAATATTTTGATGGCAAGTAGAATATAAATTTTTAACAGAGAAAATAAGAAATAAAAAAGAAAATAATTGCGCATAAAAGAAATTGTGTAAGAGGTAAACTTTAAAGATCTATTTATTAGAGTATTAATTAAACTAGACAATAATACATAAAAATTTTACTTAATAAAAGCTTTATAAGACTTTAAAAATGAATAATACTAATTAATTTAATATAAATTTTATAAGTCATGCTTATCATAGATTCCATAATTTTAAGTGTTAATTTTGAGAAAAATCTGTTGGCAACAAAAAATATTACACGGTTGCAAAAATAAAGAATCTCAAACTCTTATTCTTAGCCACTATTAAATTATGTAAATTGAAGGATACATGCCAATATGAGTTTCTGTGTGCTTTTTCAAATGTTTTGATAGTCCCCCCATCATGAGGTTAAACATTGCATCAATTTAATCTCAAGGAGATATTTAGGACAATCAATGAAATTTCATTAAACTGCCGATCTAATTTAAATAAATAAAATGTTTTCCTATTTATTTAGATTATCAGACAAGAGTTAATTTAACGCTTTGATTAAGTTGAAGAGCTTGCTGACTATAAAATTTTTTAAAAAATTTAGATTTAGTTGGCGTCATTTATTATTAGGCATTTACGATATTATAGGCATGATAGTTTTAAATGATTTATTTTGAACGATTTTTAAATTAATATTTGATAATATAAAAAAGCATAAATTTAATTTTTAAAATTAACTTTTAACAAACATTAATTATTAAACCAAATTCATAGGAATGCTTCTGATTGTCTAATTGCTTTCTTTATACAATTTCTGTTCATTTATATCTTGTAGCTCATTTGTTAAATATTAATTCCCTACTTCCTATTAAATATCCTTTTTTTGAGAGGTATTTTGTAATTCAAAAAGTGAAATTATAATTTTCTTTTCCAAATCTTATATTTAATCTTATTTTTTATTTAATTAGTAGATTATTTAACATTTTTCACCTGCTATTCTAGTTCTCACTTCTTTAAATCATTCTCTTCTGGTTTGTGGACAAGACTATTCTATTCTTTTCCCTTAATGCTTTGTTTTTCTCATCAAGTGCTTCATATTCAGCTTGAGCCTTACCACCTTAAATATTCACTAAAAATGCTTAGTTTTTATTTTGTGAAGCTTCTTTCCTAACTTGGTCTGCTTAATTAACAGTTTAAGAATTCTTAATTTTAATGAATATATTAGTTCTTCTTTTCATTTGTACTGTTTTTAATTTATTTTTTCAAGAGAGCTAATTTTATATCAACATCAATTGCGCTGATTTCATTTATTGTTTTACTTAAATTCAACAACTGTCTTTGTGCTATTTATTGATTGTCATTTAATCTTAATTTTATCCAGTTCCCAAAGTTTCACTTAACAAAGTATGAAGCTTTAAGAATATGATTTGGGCTTCATTATTCAGCAATTCCTATATAAATTTAATTGATTTTAATCAGTATCGATGCAGTAGGCTTACCAAAAATAATCATTTATTTTTATAATTTTGTAGTTTATTGAGACGCTATATAAAGATTTCTTAGTATTTATTAAATGCTCAGCAAAAACTTATAACTCAACTCCTTGTTTGGAGCTGATGCAAAACATTAAAGATTGTATTTTTATATTAATTCCATGTTTTTTATACTAATTATTTTATTTTTTATTTGACCATGCAATTAATTAAATATAAAAGAGAGGGAAACTTAGTGGGAACAAGATGGAAGAAAAAGCAAAAGGTACTGGAGAGAGAAAGAAACTACCCGTATACACAAAAAGTGAGGAATGCACGAAACAATAGCAGTAGAAAATAATCCAAGATTATTTTGAATATTCAAAACGAACTCAAGCCAATCAACTCTTAAAAGACCTAAACACTCAAGTTAGTAATAATAATAACTACAAATACTTTAACAAATTTTCTATTCCAATAGAAAACAATCGATAGCTTCATTTCTTTCAACCACAGAGAGAAGCTGATGAATGGGTCAGAAGAAACGAAAGATTTGCGGAGAACCAGCGAAGTAAAAGAAAAATAGAAGTAATAAACATCAAAAGACAAATAGCAGCTCAGTTTACAGAACTTAAAATATGATTACAAAACATAAGATGATGGAACTCCAAATTGAAGTAAGATTAATTGATGAGATTGATAGAAGAAAAAAAGCCAGACTTCATAGGCCTCGTTGAAACGAGGTTATAAAAAATATTTGTTAATAATAATCAAAACATGACACAATCACAACGAGCAAGAAATGGAGGGATTTTAACTCTCAACAATGGGAAGTTTTAGATGAAGACAATAAAGACACTAAAGTAATATTTAACATGGAATATTCTGAATTTCAAAGGTTACCCTTTACATATAATCACTCTATATATACCGTTTATTAAAATGAGGAGGTAAAGGAACTTCAGACAGAGTCATTTACATAATCAGATCAATAAAACAAAAATGTGACAAATAAAGACTAATAGTGATGGGAGACTTCAACTTCCACATCAGAGAGCTAGGCAAAAGACTAAGAAAGAAGGACTTAAAGAATCAATACCGGAAGGAGTGGAGACTTACACAAGAGGTAATTTACTAGATTAGATTTTCTCAAATGTAGAGACTATCTAATGAAAATTAGATCAACTTAGATTAACAGACCACAAATTACTACAAGTAAAACTAAAGATAAAACTTCACGAAAGCGATTTGAAGATGACGGATAGAGAAAAGGAATATCAGACGTTAGAAATTAATGTTGGAAAATATTCATAGAGGAAGGTAAAGAAATATAGCAGAAGACTTAGAATAACCAATAAGATAATGTTTTGAGGATAAATTAAAAAAACAAATCAATACAAAAAATTGGTACCAACAACCTCCGTATTGGGCTGTTAAGAATAACATATCAAGCAACAACAGCGCATACTTGGACACCAAGGAACAATGGAAAGAAGCAATTAGAGATATGGAACATTGTTTTGGAAGAAACGACTTTAAAGGTTTCTTCTACCTAGTAAAAAGACTAACAAAATATAAAAAGTATGCACAACCAATAAAAGGATTAACAGTGAGAGATGAAAGGGTATAGCCTAGAGATCAAACAATGAAAATGATAGTGGAACACTACAACCAACTTTTTAAAGATATCAGAATCAAACGAGAAGCAATCATAGGTGAAACAAGGCGATACAGCAATGATAAATGAACCAATTACACTGGACTTCTGTAATGATACAGACGTCTTAAAAAGTATTACAGAATGCAACTTCAATAAGGCAATAGGACAAGACGGGTTCGATGGAAAATGCTAGCTAAGTCAGATATACTCAAGAAGGTAGTTAGCAAAAAGGTAGTGGAATAGATTAACTGCGGGAAATTCCCCAAATATCTGAAAGAGGGAAGACTGGTCCTGTTAGGCAAAAACCAAGGGGAACAATATCCAGAAATTAACAACACGAGACCTATAGTAATAAACTTACACTTAAGTCAAATAATAGAAAAAATAATAATAAACAAACTACAAGAACAACAGAGTGAATTGCTAGAAACGGGAAAATATTAAAACGGATTCAAAGAAAATAAAAGCACTCACCTAAATCTTATCAGACTTTTTGATCATCTCAAAGATTCTAGGAGGAAGAGTAAAAGTAGAGAAGCATATCTATTCATAGACCTTTAAAAAGCATATTTGTCCGGAAAGACAAACTACTACAAATCTAATAGAAAAGATGATTGAAGAACTTTACAAGGACAACAAGATAGTGTATGAGGGAGAGGAAATAAGAGCAGAGAAAGATGTTACCTAAGGAAGCAGATTGTCTCCGATACTGTTCAATATATATCTACAAGACGCCATTTATTCTCAAAAAGACCTAAAATTATTAATCTAATAAGAGAAATTATTAGCTTTCGCAGATGATATTCTCATAAATGTAAAAAGGAAACAGCAAATGATTAAAATACTAGAGTGTTTCAAGGAAATAGAAATAACTCACAACTTAAAACTAAACCCAAAAAATAGTGTGTTTATGAGTGGCTCTAAAGAAGTCAAAGATGTCAACACGATCAATGGAATTGAAAAAGTAGGACAAGTTAAATATCTTGGGATGAACATCTATTTAGACACAAAAACACTATTGAAAGGCACATGGGATGAAATTAAAAAGTAAACTTACTTTTACCAAAATCTCACAAGATCAAACAATGCAACGATTTGCGATACAATCATGATCGCCTAAATCAGATCACTCATATTATACAAATATACACCATTGGTAGCTCCTGGCTATGTAAAGCTGGAGGAGATAGATAAAATAGAGACATAGCTGAAAAGAATAGCATTCATAACTCCCAGGGATATTCCCAATAGAATACTTCGCAACATCAAAAAACTCAAAGAGAAATGAACTAAATAAATAATAGAATAACTAGTTTTAAAGAGCAAAAAAAATGTAAAAAACAACATAAAAAATATTTAAAGCCTAAAAAAACTAAAAACTAACTTTAGGAAAAGAAGCAAGAACTATAAAAAAGAAAAAAACTTATTCATAACAAAAAATGTGATGATGGCAATAAACCAAGGAAGGACGATTGTAAGCAACGGAATGAGCCACTATTGTAATGTACATAAAACTTTCATGAATCCAACCCATATGAAGAAATGCAATTTAATGAATGAAGCTGGGGATCCAACAAGATTCAACAAAGATTTAAGAGACTATAGATTAATAGATCAAAACTTCAAAACACAAATAGAAATTATTGCAAACATGGTCTGGCTAGACGAAAGAATAAAGGGACTTGAGAACAGAGGATACTTCTAAAAGATTAAAAAACTCTTTAAAGTAACTTATGTGAAAAGACAACAGATTAAGGCAGAAGATTTAAATGGAAACTCGGAATAGGATATTTGAACATCCAAAATGTGAATTGGCAAACGTGATGTATAAATAGCAGAATGTAGAGAGAATTATAATTAAAATTCAGAATTAATTAAATAAAAAAGAGAGATTCTATTAATCGATTTTAATAAAAAAAGAACAAGATGGAAGAGTACGAGCCTTACAAAAGCAAACCATACCAAAGTCATGACAACAGGAAGAGGAACTTCAGGGATGATAAAATCACCCAGAAAGCACGATTCTGTTAGTAGGTAAAGGAAATCAGATATGGGAGAATACCTTTTCCCGCGGACAAAGCTCGGCAAAGAGAAAACTGAGAATATAGGTGGAGCAGTTGGTAACCCCAAATTAATCTAAATTCAGACTAGAGATCAACCTATGAATTCAGGGTGCACAGCATGATAAGAGGCAGTTGAACAGAAGGGAATGATTTAAGATAGTTCAAGAACTGAAGAAAAGATTAAGTCAAAATATAAAATAAATTCGAAATAAGGAAAACTATTAGAAATAAAGAAATATATAAGTTACCTTCTTGAATAAATTAACAAATATTAAATTAGAAAGTTATTTTTTTAATTTAATTTTTATATATATTTTCGTAAGAAGAGGCAAAAGTTATTTAATTTTATTACTTCATCCTAATCGCACTAATTATATTATTAATTATTAGTAAATAGAAAAATACTCAAATAATTTAAAATAAAATTAAATGATCTTTTTACAATTATCAACTCTGATTTATGTCAGTTTTTAGAAATGAGTAATTTATAAATATACTCCTATTATAAGAATAAGAATTTGAAAACTAGTCATATTTAATTTTTAAAATTGTGATTTATAAAATAAATAAAAATAACAAATAAATCTAATTTGATAGTTATAGAAAACTAATTTCATTTATATAACACATTATGAATAAATTAATTTTTAAATTTTATTTAAACATATTTATATAAATAGTGGGACCAAGTAGCAAAAATAAATAACTTTTTTCTACTTGGTCCCAAAGTATATAAATAAATAAAATTAATCAAACAAATTTCAAATTAATAATTATAAAAATATCATCACCAACATTCATTTATATTCATCTGTATTTTAAGAATTAAACAATTCCCTATTTTTACAGTATTATGAATGATTAATCAGCATGTCTGGATTAGGAAGAAGGAGAGGAGTAGTAGAAAAAGTAGAGTTAAATGGTAAAGATTTACATTTCGCTAATTATACAGGAGTGATTATTAATTCTGCATTTATTTTACCTTAAGTTAATATCTATCTATCTCTATCTATTTGACCTTGCCTTGTATCTAAGTACATAAGGTTACAAAATCGTTTCATTGATGTAGACAATTATAATTTTCTGACTGCTAAGTTTGATGAATTATTTATAGATATAATCCCTTTATGTATTAGTTATTACTACGTATGATTTCTAAGTCTAGCAATTTTATTGTAATTTTGTGTTTGATTCCATATATTTTAAATAAGCTAAAAAAACTGGTGCGACCAAGCTTAACTTGAGGAAAATTATGTTAAAAGTACTCAAGTTAATCAGAAAAAAAATTACTAATGCATTTTTGTAATTATTATTAAGAAAGGAGAAATTATGTTTATTATTTGCTTAATAATTATTTTAATTTTATTGTAGGCATTCTTAGTAGCTCTCAACAACTCTTAAAATTCTTCACAAATCTTTCTTTATTATGCTTAATTGAACCTATTATGTGATTGTGAATTAATCTAGACTAAAATGTTGGATTTAAAGTGTGAAATCTCAGCATTTCTATTATTCTTTTTACGTTGGATGTTAATGGTATTGTGGGTGCTGTAGCTTTCATATAGTTTTATAATTAATAATTAATCTATAAGTGATCGACTTTATCGAATATTATAAAAGACTTCTAAATAATTACAGTTACTACTACAATTCATAAACTCTTCAGATATTTCATCATGTATTGACTGTAATCTAGGTCCTCGTTACTATAGTAGCCACGTAACCATAATTTTAAATGTAGTCCTTAAGTAAATTTGATAAAATATCAAGAAATAATTTAATAGTCAGAATTTTCAGAAATTTAATTGCAAACAATTTAATGCATTGCTTAAATATTGGCAGTTAAGTTATTTATGATCAGTATTATTATTAAAAAAACTTGGTTTAAGTTAGTTGTTTTTATAGTTATAGTTTTAATTATTTTTTTGTAATTAAAAGCAAATAATTAGTTTAAAAAGTAGTAATTATTGTATTAGCTAAAAGAACAAAAAAATTGGTGTCTAAAATTCATTTTTCCTGGAATAAAGTAAGAGTTCTTGATAGATTGAATTGATTTTTAAAAATAATTTATATTCAAATCTAATATTGGAATAATATAATAAAATCAGAATTTTATTTAAATTTACTGAAAATCAAGCATCTCGAGTTCGATAAAATTTCGAGAAAAGTGCTTATTAAATCTAATTAATAAATTAAGTCGCTTAAATTTTTATTAAAATGAAATTACATTTGCAATATTATTGCAGTTCAAATATTAAAAAACATTTTAATATTGACAGAGAAATTAGTATATTATTTAGTGTTTAGGATATATAATATGTTTATATAACAAATAACCAAACAAACTTTTAATAATATTTTTATTTACTAATTTAAATCATATTTGAACCGCAAAAATATAACAAATGTAATTTTATTTTATGAAAATATAAGCGACATAATTTATTAATAAAATTTATTTGACTCGTAATATGAATTTTTATAGATCATATATGACTCCTTTTTTAAGTATTTAATTAAAATTCAGATAATTAAATTTCTGCTATTGAATAGCGAGAATCATCACTATTGTACATTTAAATTTGAGAGGCGATCATTTTTTAAATTGTGAATCTTTAATATTTTAACTTAAAAATTTTAGATTCAAAGCATTAGTTTTGGGCAAAAGTATCAGTATCAATTTTGATTTATATATTTAATAGGGAGAGGTCAATAAAAAAAATTCATCAAAATAAATCTCCTTAAAAATATAGAAAAAACATCTAAAAAGTGTGATTAATCACAGAAAAATAATATAAATCATAAAAATACAGCTTAATTTTCAATTTTTTGGGGGGAAATTACATAGGTTCCTGCTTCTTATTTAGAAAATGTAAAACTATTAAGTTTTTTCCATTTCACAAGAATAATTCCAAATGGAGTTGCTGTTTTTCTTATAGATAAATAAATAATATTTATTTTAATTGGCTATATGGAATTTCATAGAAGGAGAAAATTTCTCCAAAAAGATCACACCAGCTCTTTCAAATGAGTGGCATTCAAAATGAGGAAGGCATCATTAAGATCTCACTCTTCGAGTTAGATGAAGTTTAAGTACAAAGTTGACCTCAACACCTATCAAACTGAGATTTGTAAGATTGAATGCCCCTGGTATTTATAGTGGAATACCACATGCCCACCGATCGAGGGCAATAACAGAGATTACCTCCGTCTATTATTTAAATTACTTCTGATAATGGACTAGATCAAGATGGTGAAGATGCCAAAGTACGATAAACTTTCAGTAAAGCATCTTATTTGCAAGTGTGAGTTCACCAAGAGCTGAGCTTTATAAAGCTAAAAATTCTTTTTGAATAGAAAAATAATTATATTAATTTGAATATTTGAATTAAGGTAAAAAAATAAATAGATGATAGAGACCTGCTTTAAATATTTTTACTAAGATTATATTGATAACTTATGTTCACTATTTCTCATCAATGATTTAAGTTTTAAGGGATTGTCTGTTACTTATTTCAGCAAAATCGTCAAATATTGTCATCATATCTGGCATTAAAGCCTTAAGTAATTGAATAAAAGTAGTTTTCTATCTTAGTTAAAAATTAAGTTGTTATAATTCAATTTGATTGTATAAAATTCATCCCCAATGCAAAGAAATTCATTTTGGGCAATATTTTACTTCCAAAAATACCATCAACAATTTGTAATTCACTGCTTGTGGTACCAGATGAATTTTTTAGAGCTGGTTGCTGTTGCATTGCTTGGATGACTACCATTTTCTATCAGGCTTAGGAAGCCAAAATTCTATATAGAATTAGCTATAAATCTAACTTGAATATTAGCGGTGCTTTATGAGAATCCTTAACTAGTGTTTGTGGATAAAATGCAGTCAAACCCCAATATAGAAGGACCTTCTAAAGCTAGGTAGATTTTGCTTAACGCTAGATAGACTTAAGAAGAAAGCTAATGGAAGAGTAAGAATTTAGAGAATGGAATAAGAGAGAGGAGGCTACTTAAAAAATTTAATTGGTTTCAAAACGAGTGATTACATTATTTACAAAGTACGTTTAGCTAGGAGGTCATATTATTTCAGTAGATATTAGCATTTATATTTGCTGAATTAAGTAAGGTTCCAACAATGCAAACGTTTTAAAAACAAGATATTTTAACAAAGAAATTAGTTAATCAATTATTTATAGTCATCACATTGTACACTTTTTATTTTCACAATAAGTTGCCAACATCTCGCCTTCTTATTTTTATAATATAATGATTAAATAGCTTTAATGCAAAAAAAGTGGACTTTTTTAGGCTTAAAGACAATTATTTATTAAAACTATTAGTTCTTTAATAATTATCTTAAAATTTTGATAAAAGATTCTTTATTGAGCTGCAAAACAATGCCCAACTTAAAAAATCTGAAAATTCATCAAGCCTTCATCTATTTAAAAAAATTATAGAAACTCAGCTTCTGTAAACTTCGATTCAATCATATCATTTGAGTTTTAGAAAATCCATTACACTTTATCTGTTATGAAAAATTTATAAATAAAAACATTTTGACAAGAGAATGCTCGTTAAACAGAGATGAATTAATATTTAAATGCAAGGTTCCTTGAATTGCTTGAAGGGCCAAACTAATCTCTTACATCTGCACAGATATGACAAAAGCAAGATATTAAAAGATGGATGAATTTAAGCCACTAATGTATTCTTAAGATTTGCATCGGTACATCAGCAAGTTTATCTTTAACAAAACAACTAAGGTCTGTTTGAAATCTTTCAAAGAAAGAGTCTCAGAAAAATTTCTTTTTTTTAAAGAATTTACTTGATAATTAAAAATACTTCGTTAAAGTAAGAAAGCCAAACTTCCATCAGGAGGATTTGGAGCCAGCTAAAATTAATTCTATCTATTCCTAGATTATTTATTGTTCAAAAACTCAAAATAAAATTACTTCTATTTACATTTGAGATAATATGATGCTTAAAACCCTAAGTGAGATAGGATCTTTATCACAAAATATTTTTAATAGAAACAGATAGGTTTGATGGAATTTCTTTAAAATTTAAAGACAGCTTGCTCGGAAAACCTGTATGAAAGTATTTTTAGATTGATTTACGGGTTCAATATGAGCATTAAGTAAAGACCATTACGTTTTAAATTTTAATTAAATTAATTATATATATATATATTCATTAAGCAAGTGAGTAAAAGCATTATAATAATTCAGATATTTATACCTCGGGGTCATGATAGACTAATTAATACTCTATAAAGCAATTTTTTAATTTTTAAATGTTGAACAAATTTCTTAAAGGATGTCTCAACTCTTTTCTTTACTTCCAGTTTCTTTTAATTAACAAATTTAAATTTCCCTCTCCCTACAAATATTCCAATATTATTAGAGCGTCTGAATTTATATCCCAGTATTTGTTACCGCTAGGGAGCTTGAGTTAGGAATTTATGTATTTGTTACTAGGATTTGGCCTTGAATTTGAAACATCATTTCGCTTGATACAATACTTATAATTTCTGAAAAATATTTAAATTTGTGTGTCATTATCAATCAAGAAATTATCAGGCTTAATATCTCTGTGAACAATATTGTTTTCATGCAATTCTTAAATTGATTAAAGCATTTAAAGCATGCCAAGATTTAATAATAATTAATCGATTCTTTTGTTTAAGATTGTTTTTAGTGTAACAAAGTAGGATTTTGTTATTGTTATAATTTCTTCATTCTCAAGTGTGGAGCCTAGAATTTGATTTTGATATTTAAGCTATTTTAGCTTGAATAATTTCATAAATTTATATTAACTGCAAAAGTTATCGTATCCATGTTTGTTATCAAAAAGATCAGTAAATTTATAACTTTAGTATTATATCTTTTAATCTTGAAGTTTTAAATCCAGTTTCCAAAACTCTTAATTACCAAATTATCCTAAAATAATTCATTCATAAACTGTTATATCTCTGGGAAAGAGGTTTAATAAAATTATTTTTTATTTAATTTTTCAGATTCTTCTTATTCAATTTGATATTGCTATTTTAAAAAGTATTTATTTATTCTTCCAATTTGTCATTATTAAGGTTTTCATCTTTTTCTTAATTTTCTTCAACCAATAGTTAGTTAACATAAAGATCATAATAATTTTTCGTCTTTTTGATTATCTGATTTATTAATAATCCTGAGTATTATTCAAGCTACTACCCTTTTAAAACATCCTAGATTAATTATAAATTACAAATTAAGCTTGCTTGAGGTTTTATATTTATTGAGAGTATTCTTGATCATTGTGATCTAAAAAGTGTCTTCTTAATTATTCTCTATATTTGTTTTTTGAGAACTTGCATTCTTTCACATTACACATCCCTCGAATTTAGACAAAAGTATATATTTCCCTTTTTTTATTTATGCTAATATTTGTGCTTCCTGAATTATTCTTCATTGTATTTTTTGTTACATTCTTGACAAGTGAATAAATATTTTGGTTTTATAATTAAATTTCTATATTTTTTGTGTTTTTGGCACCACTTTTCAAACTTTTCATTAGTAAACTTAAACTTTCCAAGATCGTCCAATCATTTTATTTCCTCACTATAAGTTCCTGAATTCTTGTTTTGTGTTATATCTTTTTGAGCATCTAAAGTGTCTAGACTTATAAAGTTAATTGTTAAAATTAAAATTTTATTAATAATTATAAATCACTAAACTTTACTTGTGTCCAAAACTTTAGTTAATATTCCCTAATATATTATAATTAAAATAGTATATAAATATTAAACCATACTTCAGTTTTTGAAAAGCGACGATGGTTGCTGTTAATTTTTTTTTTGTAATTAATTTATTTAATAATAATAATAATAATAATAATATGATCACATTGAGGTCTCTGGGGACCCCCGATCTTGATTGCTTTTTAGTTCAAATAAGGGACAAGCCCTTTCATTATATAAGGAAGATTAATTCAAACTTTGATCATCTTCTGTGCTTCTACCCGTAGTGGGGGAGCGTTTGTCTCTCTTTGAGTTATCTGATATCTTTTTCCATTAACTCTCTGTGTCTCGTCATGTCAGGAAGGCTTAGGTTTAGTGCATATGCTTTTGCTAGAAATACCATTAGATCATGATGGATCAGGAAGACTTCTAGTTTTTCATGATCTCTCATGGTGTAATTTTTATGTTTTAGTTCCATAAGTCTTCTTTAAAGTGGTTGCTGATTCATATAGATCATCAATCATTCTAAGTAATTTCATCATGTTGGATTCTAATAGTTACATGACTGCTTTTGGTTGTGCAATGTATAGGTATTGGAAATTATCTACCCATTTGTCTTGGATTTGTAAGAAGAAGGACTTGAGTTGTGAGTAGTATTCATCATCTATTAGCTAAAAAATTCTGGAACTATTTTTAGAGTCTATTTAGATGTGTTCCTTAGTATCATTATACTTTAGTGTTGCACTCCTAATTTTTACTGTGGATGATTGTTTTGGTATTTCTTGAATGTTAGTCTCTTTTTATTATTTCTTCTCCTCTAAAATTTGGTTGTGAATGAGTTGTTATTGAATGGTGTTAGTCTAAAGTATCTGTCCTATGGCTTCAATGGATATTTTAAACTCTTCTTGATCTTTCTTTAGGGAGTTGGTATTGGTTAACATTTCTTACTTTATCCTTGTGTTTGCATTATCCTGACTCTTTCCAAGCATTCTTGTCACTTTGTTGGCTATGATCTTTGTGGATTATCTCTATTCCTCTATGAGTTGTTTTGATGTTTTATTAAGTGATTGGTATGATTCAATGATTTAGTCAATTAGTTCAATCCCTGTCCTCTTTTATTAATTAGAGTTTTATTATTAATTACTTAAAAGTAATTATTATTAATTAATTTAATTACCGATCTAATTAATGAGGATTTCTGATTGGTGAGTTGCTAATTTCTGTTCAGTATATATACCGATCTAGTGCGTCATTGAGTGAGATATCTAATTTGGAGTTAAGTTACTTCCCTATTAGATAGTAGGTTTTTATAGGGATCTCTGGAGTTACTATGTAGTAGTAAGAAGCAACTAAGTAGTAATTTGAAGTAGTAGAACTTATTGTGTTGTTCTCTCTGGTCTACTAATAGCGCAGAGAGTTGTGTATATTAACTCGTCTATATCAGTCGTAGATGTGTGTTCTTCGACTCTTTTTTAGAAAACCTTGAGCTCATGAGTTGGAGCCAAGTTTTCTTGAGATAGGAAACTTCCATTTTATTAAGGAAGCAGTTTGTTCCTTGATCATTTAGCTTTTTTAGTGTGAGGGATACCTGATTAATCTTTGGTAGGTAGTCTCTTTAGAAAATGAATGCTTGTGAGAGAAGTATTGAAAGCTTCTCAAATTGTTTGAAAGTATTTTAAGAGAGATTTGAGACGGTTCCATAGAAAGAGGTTTCGTACCTGAAACTTTTAACTTTCTAGTTTAATAATAAATATTATAATTTATTTAATTTGTTGATTTAAATTTATTTAACGCCCTACATAATAAATCTTTATTCATACTTTAATTTCCAATAGTATCATTTTTTATATCTTATAAGAACAATGATAATCTGTATGAAATCTGGTAAATTTTTATTTAATAACCTATAATTATAAATCCTGGTATATTAAAGTTTGAATAATGATCTTGCTAGTTATATGAATTACAATAGGATATATAATAATCTATTTAAATTTTAAAGTTAATTCACATTGATTGAAGATCAGAGCTATTAATCTTACATGAATTTATAAACAGTTGACGCAAGATTGTTGGAGTGATGAATAAGTTCCAAATAAGACTGGTAAAACTTTTCATTAGCATCATAGTAAATTTTTCATTTTATTTAAACTAATAAAGGTTTTTGCATGTCAAGTTATAAAATGCTACCATGAGATTCATCAGAGATTATCTTCACAAACTTTTGATAAAATAAAAAGGTATCAACAAAATTAATGCTCCTCATTATTTTGGATTGAAAATTAATTACATCCTGAACCAAGTCATTGAATATGCTTGATTCATGAGTCATTCGAATTATCATGATGATTAGAAACAACTTACAGAAAGAGAGTTTTATTTTCATATCTTTTTGAAATAAGTTGAAATTAAATTATAAATTAAATAGTTTTAATTACAAATAGTATTAATACTTTAGAAAATATATATCTACAAACAAGTTTCATCTTCTTCATCGTCGTCACCATCATCGTCAGATAATATTTTGCCTCTCTCTTCCCCTCTCTATGTCACCTCATGAACCACCTGTCCGAGTCTCCAGTCTTACCAGGCAGGGCAACTAAAAAAGAATTTAATGATATCTTTTTTGTAACTTGCATTTTATTTGAGTGTACAGTCATCTTCTGCGTATGATCATTTTCCTTTTTGATTATTATTAATTACATATTTAAAACAATTCACTTTATCTCAAAATAAATATGATTAGTATTGTAGGCACTGGCACCCTAGAAATTTAGAGATCTTGTAATTAGTTAAAATAGAATTAGAAATGATGTTGATACTGTCCACAACAGGACAGAGCCATTGCATTAAGAAATAAAAAAAATTAATCTGAATCCTTTTCTCTAGTAACATGAATAATTTGAAAATTATTTATAATTTTAGAGTCAAGAGATAAAAGAAGATATTTGATAAAAGTTCAAATTAAGACTAATAATGACAATAGTTAAATGGGAAAATAATATGAACTTTAATTATAATTAATCAAACCTAAAATTGTTGAGATGAAGTTATTTAACGTTAGAGAACTTATGTAGTAAAAATTAATAATTAGAAAAGTGAAAGTTTAATATTTTAAATATTTAAATTATTAAAATTTAATAAAGGACTCGAATTTCACATTAAGTTCTTGCTCTCTAATAATTTCACTATTTTCTTTAAATATCGATCAATTATTTTCATAATTAAATTTCTATCTACTTACGTATTTTTCATAATTTTATCTGTTTGTTAATTGAAGTCTAATTGCCTATATTTAATTAAATTTAAAGATTAATTTATGATATAATAAGATGATTAAATAAAGTTAATAACAGATAAACAAAATTAAATGAAATGAATGACTTTAGTCAAAAAATCATTTCTGCTAAGATACAAAATATTGAAACCAAGCCAAACTTGTGGAGGCATTATGCTGAGGAGTGAGGTAGATCTTTAGATAACCACTATATTCCCAGAACTTACAAGAAACTTTTATGACAATTGATTACAAGTTATTAAAATTTTCAAGGTCACGTATATTAGCACAGATTTCTTTCAAACTAAAGAGGAAGTGATTTAAAATTATGATAAAACTTCTTAGAGAAAACTTATAAGGTAAGAAGAAATTCTTCTTGTAACAAAAAATCAAAATATGAATTACTGTCTAGAGGAAGTTATGAATTTACACGTTCAAATTATAATATAATACTTATAGTACTTGGTTTTGTATAAAACTGAAATAAAATAGCATAAAAAAATGTATTCAAAAAAATTGTTTAGTGGTTTAGCAACTCTTGCAGGTAATTCTATGCATTTATAATTTACTTACTTCAATTACATTGTATTTAAAATACTCTAATAACTTCTATCTTTATTTTTACCTCTTTTATATTCTTCTTACATAAAATTAATTAAGTGATTTTAGACTAAGTATTAATGATTAATCAACAATTTAATTTGATGTGTATAGTAAATGTACAGTGATACAATCTAAGACACCTTATAATTTTCAGTATCAGGATCTTGATAATCTCTTAATCAAATCATTAAATTATGGTCATGATTGTCTAGATGATGATAAAATTAAAAATTTAAGACTGTGTCACATATTAAATTAAATTATTGATTAATTATTCATAATTAATCTCAAATCACTTAACTTGCTTTAGGCAAACATCTCCTCAATACAACTGATCTAAAGTGATTAGGGTGCATTTTAAATTATATTCCAGCCTATCTCTTAGGCAAACTGTTAACATGTTTATGCAAGGTTCTCCATAAAAATTGTAATCTTTTGCAGTAAGGGATAATTAAAGTTTTATTCCAAGCACTATATAAATTTTTGTACATTAATTTAATTTCTGATACATTTAGTACGCCTCGTCTCCTCGTTGGTAAGAGACACAAAGTATCAAAGCTTAAGTTTTAAACTTTACTTCTTTTTATTATAATTTTATTTAGTCATATTTATTTGTCTTTGCCGTTTTCTTAAAAGAGAATGATAGGAATGTACTCTCGTCAATTTATAATATCTTTGCATTTTTCTTGCTAAATTTCACTAATTTTGAGAACTAAAGAATTCTTTCTTAATTTATTTATATTTATTGTGTAAGATGATATCATTTTTTTATTTATCTATAGTAAAATAAATCCTCTTCAGAGATGTAGAACTTTTCAATATTCCTGGATAGTTATATTGTGTTTTGCTTACTCTTAAATTAATTGTTATATTCTTTATTATTTAATAATTAAGTTTAGAATTTTATGAAATGTACTTGCTCTAGAGTTTACTCCTATATTTTGTTTTATCTCTACTTTGGATAGATTTATATTTTGTTAATTTCATTCAACCTCTATCTGAAAACTTGCATTATTATTATTAACAGTATTTATATAATTTTTAAGATAAGTAACAGGTAGGATATTACGAATTATACCTCAGTCTAAAAAATTTATTTATTAATCTATGGTAAATTGCTGTAATCTTTCCAATTATCAGTATAGTAATTATATTCACTACTTTTTATTATAACTTTCATAGCTTACATGGATTTTACACATTATAACTTGCACCATAAGAAAGTGCCAAATTTTTAGTTTTACTAGTCCTATGCCGCATTTTCTTTGGCACAAACTGACATAACTTTAAAATTTTATGACACATAAACATATTTTACAAAAAATATTTTTTTCTTGACTTTTGCGGACATGAATAGATATTTAATAAGATATTTTAATTAACATTCTTATAAGTATTCAATATGAGGAAAAATTATCTGTTTCCTGAAACTCTGATTCAAGTGATATTTATAGAATTAATGATGAGATCTTTTTTTCTAATTAAATTGCTTCACATAATTGTGAGCTCTTCTAAAAGATCCATAATAATAATTATTAAAATGGATTTGAGATACTAGTTATTTTATATCAGATAAATGATTTGAAGAGCTTCTAGAGCAAGCAATAAATCTAAACTGCCTAAGAATTTATATGAGTGCCTTTTATGCTAATATTTTTATACATGTGTTTAATTGAAAAGACTCTAAAAAACCCATCATAGAAATTTTGGGAAATTTATATAACTTAAAAAGGGAGGAGTTAGGTTTAACAGTAAAATATCTACAAGTCTAAGTTACTGCTTATAATTCATTTGCGATCTTATGATTAAAATAATTTTTCTTAGGGTGGTTACTCATAAATATAATATATAAAATTATAGATATTCTCGGTTATAAAATAAATAGAAAAAAAATTTGCAAAGACCAAACCTAAAAACATTTTAAATAAAAGAGATTCTGAATTTGCCTTTTCTTAATAGTGTGACTAGTCTGTCTCAAAATTTATCTAGTTAATTTATACAACAAAATGAAAACTCTCGTGTTTAATAAATTGACACAATTAAAATCAACTCCAAAGCAAATTATTGATAAATTTACGAAAATAATAGTTAGAGTTTTGCAGTAAGCCTGAGCCATTTCATTAAAATGAGGTTAATATTTTCCTAGAGTAATAAAGTTAGTAGTTAATACTTATTAAAATGAAGCATATTTAATTAAGTGAGAGGTAGATAAACAGTTTTCAGATTCCTGGACTTAAGATAAAATTTAATTTAGTATGGGAGCTATGAAATAAGTACAAGATAATGTCTTTTTTTTAATTAAAATAGAAGTTGCAATAGGCTAGTATAAGCTTTTGTAAATTTCATTTAATACCAAACCATCCAAAATAAAAAAGATTGATCATAGGTGCTCTCTAGGTTAGTATATTTTATATTATGGAAAGTAATAGAATTTAAAGATTAAAAAATTAAGCAAACTGTATAAGAAGTTATTAATTATGTTAGTCAAGATAAGATACGAACTAAAAGTTAATGGTTATTATCGAAATTTATTTAAAAAATTTTGGAGATCTTCATAATCTTTAAAGTTAAAACAAAAAGAATTAATATTAGCTTGATTAATGAGTTATACTCAAAATTAAATATTTATCAATTCACTGTTTAATACTAAAATCAAACCATCAATTTTAGTCGTGACGTAGACGTATCTGAAGTGAGTTGACGTGGCAATCAATGACGTGGCATTAATATTAGCTTAAATTTTAATAAATACATTTTAAATTTAAAAATTAATTATAACTATATTGATTATAATTCAAAATATTGGCTGTTAAAGTTTGTCAAATTTGACAATTATGAGCTCACTCAAAAGATAATTCAAAATTAGCTGGACTTTGAGAATGGCTTACTATTTCATTTTATCACTGAAGAAAGGTAACTTAACTTTACAAATTGATGGAATAATTTAATGAATTAAAAGACGTTAATTAAAGTCAAGTAATCTTTCTTAATTAATGAAGTGAAATAGTACCGCCAATAATAAAGTACAGATAATTTTAAACTATTTATCTCATCAGAAAAATTTATTCAATATCTATTAAAATATTTTCTTATTTATATTTCCGAAATCCAAATACATTAGAAATTTTTAAACGTGCTAATTATAAGCGATAAGTTTCAAAAAGACTACCTTCATCTTTAATTTAATATATATTGCTTTTTAAAATATATATTTTATATTTTGGTAATTTTAGTTTGGAAAATATAAAATCCAAGCACTTTGATTACTTTAAAAATCAATACCATTTAAAACTTTGGCTTTAGATATATTATTTAGTGTTGTTCTTTTATATAAATCATTACAGTTTGTTTTGGCTTCGAAATTAGTATTAACGATTTAAAAATATTAAATTTTTTAAAGTACTATTTTCATTAAGTAACATTGGTTTTTTTACATTAAAATAACTTAAATTTTGTAAATATCAGCTTATTAGTATATATTAATTGGATAGTGCAATTAAAACATTTGATGTAATATGATTAATAAAATTAAGAATAAAAATAGTGATTTTATTTTTTATAGCCTAATAAAAGGTTTAAGAAAATTAAAATAAATTATTCCTAATTCACTTTAATTCACTAAACATATATTTTTTACAAATCTTTAATATTTATTTTTACCTTCTTTATATTGCCAACTTATGGGTTGTAATATTTTTGGGGAAGTTTCCTGCACGTTTTTCTATATGTAATTTTTATTAATTTTATTTAAATTGCTAATAGAACTATTAATTTACAAGAAAATAATTGAAGAAGGATAGTATATATTATTAGGGCTTAAAATAGTTAAGTGTTCATTAGATATTTGATAATATAAGCAAAATAGCTAATAATTCAATAAAATTTAATTATAAGCTATCAAAATAAGCATTTATAAATTTTGAAAAAAATTATAAATAAAAAAATCATTATATGATATGACATTATAAGTGTCTATGTTAAATTGTATTTCAATTAGCCAGTAATAAATATTTTTTAAAAAATAATAATGAAAAGTTTTTAAGAAAAATTCTAGAGCAATAAACTTCCCTAAAATTTTTATATCATAAGCCAGTGCAGGAAACTTCCCCCCTAATATTTTATAATTTTATTTACAAAAATAAAAAACATCTTTCATTAATGAGATATAGAATTATTTAATGAAGACTTCTAACTAATTGTTATTTATCAAACTGATTAAACTCTTAAACTGTAATTCAATAAATAAAAATAAAGATTTTAATATTTTTAAAATTTATAGGTTAATAGTTTAAAATAAATGAACCATACACTAGATTTAAATAGTTGTTAGATTAAATTATATAAAAGTTGAAATAAAAAACTAAATAATACAATTTTATTTTATATCAAAGCAATAAACATTTTAATAAATTCAACTACCTTAAATCGTTATCCTTAATAAAGAATCTAAGCAAGAAAAGTTTTAATATGTAGATATTGCCTAGATTTTGAAGGTGTAATGACTGAGAAGACAACTAAACACAAGATTCAGTATATTGAAACTACTCATAAAAAGTATTAGAGGGCATAGGGTTACTGGCAAACTATAAAGGTTTAGAAATATGAGACTATTATGTGAGTCACTAAACTTCTAGCGATTTACACGTTTAAAACGATAAAGAAACAAACAAATTAAAAGACACATATTATTATCAACCATCTCACAAAGAACTCAATAACACTGACTATTCGACAGCATTAAATTTCAGTAATAATTATAAGACAGAGATTTAAACAAAATGTTAAAAGATAATAATGAATATCATGAGTTTAAGTTTTTCCTCTAAACGATGAGTAATACAAGATATTAAATAAAGGATTTCATACTTTGAAGAATAAATTCAATATAAAGACGACCAAAAACTCTAATTTTGAAAACTTATTGATTCAAAATTAAGATCAAAAAAATATATTCTTAGTTTCTAAGTAAATCAAGACTTTAGCAAGTAATAAATTTAAGTTCTAAAGCAATCTAGTAATCAATACATTAAAGAAATAGAATTTTCAAGTGAATCAATAGAAAGTAAAATGATATCAATATTTAATCAAGAAAAACTAAGCAATATTGATAAAGAGTATTAAAGTTAAGAACTAATAGGTAAATCAAAGTAGTTTTATATAGAAGATTAAAAAACTATTTTGAAAAGTAGTTAGAAGTAAATTATTAAAATCTGAAATAATCAATACACAAATGTGTTTTTATTAATACTATGGAAATGTCAAAAGAGTTAAAATAATCAAATGAATTTAAAATAAGGCAGCAAAAAAATATAAAAAAAGATTTAATTTCAGACCTATAAATGATAATAAACTTAGGAAGCAAATTAGATAAAAAACTACCATTAATAGCAATTAATTGTGATAACTTAAAAAACATATTTCTAAAACTATCGAAGCAACTTAATAGTTTTTTATTCAATAGAAAATTTAATGTTGTAGAAGTAGAATATAAACGGCCTATTGACTTTCAAAGCAAAAAAGGTAGTAATTTTTTAAGTTACAAAACAGAAGAAGGAATAAGAATCTTATACAATTTGGGAATGAAAACTTATAAGATAACGGTTTTATATTTATGTGGACTGTTAAGCAAAAAATTTTGGATGCAATAGCAATTTTGCTCTTTAAAGGTTACAGGTAATTTATATTAAATTTTATTTAAATATTGATTTTTGGATAGTAGACCAGTTAGTGTGGTTTAAGAAAGACGTAAAAGCAGACTTAAAGAATATAAAAAGATACTATTTTAAACATAGTAAGAAAATATGCTTGATTGGATTGTAAGGTAAGAGCCAAAAGGAACAGTTTATTTCAAGATTATCGATATTATTGGGAGAATGACAGTTGGAAACTCAGAAAGGCCTATGGAGATTAAAAAGATGATTGAAAAATGGCGTTTAATAAATAATATTGTTAAGTTTTTTAAGCAAAATAACTTGAAGCAAGGATGAGAAACTATAGGAAATGATTAAAATGAGAAGTTAATCACATCTAATTTATTCACAAAAAAATCATTTAAATCTAAAATTTTTAACTTATCAAAATAATATTAAAAATCGTGTTTTCTTTTAATCTAATGACCGTAAATGACCATGACCACAGGGGACCACGTGATCATCATTTTAAATTGCATGAATTCAATATAAATTCGTCAAATGATATCTAATGAGCAGTGACCACGACCACTCCTCAACTCACCAGATACGTGGTCACGTGGTCACTGCCTCCGTGGTCCTCGTGAATATCACTCAAAAATGCTTAATTTTAGATTTAATTCGTCGAATGACGTCACAATAGAGCAGTGACCACGACCACCTCTCAACTTACCAGATACGTGGTCACGTGGTCACTTCATCTGTAGTTTTCGTGAGAATGACCGTGACCATGGTGATTATAACCATTCCCACGGTAACGACATGATAATAACTTGTATATGCATTATATAAATGTTTATTCGTTGAATGACGTCAAAATAAAGCAGTGATCACTTCACCACTCAACTCACCAGATACGTGGTCACGTGGTCACTGCCTCCGTGGTCCTCGTGAATATCACTCAAAAATGCTTAATTTTAGATTTAATTCGTCGAATGACTCAAAATAGAGCAGTGACCACGACCACTCCTAAACTCACCAGATACGTGGTCACGTGGTCACTGCCTCCGTG
>ARYC01020938.1:0-17260 GCA_000711775.1 Oxytricha trifallax
AAAAATATAGAGGGATCTTTTTTTTTATTTTTAATTTTTTGCCAAGGAGCAGAACATATATATATGGCAAAACTCAACTTTTAATTTAAATTTCCCACAAAACTCCAGAAAATGTCCATTCTAGTCATATAGACATTGTTAAAAATTATACTACAGAATTGATTTATGTTCAAAACGCGCAAAGATTTTGGCATTGATGATTGAGTATGTTAAGTATTGATTTTAATGGTTTTCAGAGCAGCTTAAGAGGGTCACGAGAATTCATGAGGTGACTCGGAATTAAGCAAATCCATAATTTTGTGCTCCTAAGAAAGAGTGTGACACCAGAACACCAGATATATAGTAATATTAAAAAGTTAAATGGGGCGTCAATTTGTCCAATTTTCGATTATTTAAATTAGGACCAGGAGCTAAACCTTTACCGGCAAAACTCAACTTGCAATATATAGTTCCCAATTTCTTCCGAAAATATCCATTCTTGTCATTTGGACATCGTTTAAACCGAATATTAAAATAGATTTGATTTATCTTTAAAACACGCATAAATGCAGGTATTTCAAGTTTCATTAGATGCATTGATGAGTTAGTATGTTAAGTATTGATTTTAATGGTTTTCAGTGCAGCTTAAGAGGGTCACGAAAATTCATGAGGTGACCTGGAATTAAGCAAATCCACTAAATATAGGCTCCTGAGCAAGAAGGTGACACCAGAACACCAGATAAATAGTCATTTTCTAAAAGTATAGAGGGATCATTTTTTTATTTTTGATTTAAAATTTTTTGCCTAGAAGCAGAACATATATATGGCAAAACTCAACTTGCAATTTAAATTTCCCAAAAACTCCAAAAAATATCAGAAGTCATTTAGACATCGATAAAAAATTAAATCAGGATCGGTTTATTTATTAAACGCCATATTATATTAGCATAATGAGCAATTTTAAACATTTTTCTTATTTTTTCCTTACCCTTTATTTATTAAAATATTTTAATCGTTAATATATCATTTTAATTTAGTTCAAATATAACATTCAAAAATTTTTTTGTATTAGAATCTTTTATTTAGTTTTATATTTTATTATAAATTTTTAGATTTTGTGAAAATTTTACATTCGGAAATCATATATTTAGTTAAGTTTTTGTCGAATTCATCAATTTATTTCATTCTTATTTTATTTATATTAAAGTTGAGATTTTAAATATTAGAACTTATATAACTCATGATGTTAATTTTCTTTGAGAGATGTAATTTCTTTTTTATATATGATAAATCATGATCTCACATAGGAGTAATAACGCAATATTTTCTGAAAATAATTTTAGGAGTATCAAAATATTTTTTTCTGATGGTTATTGTTGATAAAATCCGAGAAAGATTCATGGATAAAGATAAAATTAACTAACTGCACATTTCAAGTTCCGGCATATTTAGGGAAGAGAAAATTGGATACTTAAGTTCTTGTAAAAGATTTGCATAATAAAAACCAAAAATTAGATCTTCATCTGTTAATGAACGAGAACGAATGTGAATCAATGTCTAGAAAAGAGAAAAGTATTAAATAAATTATTAAAATACTACTGTCAAAAATCAATTAAAAAAACGGATTTAAATAAAGTGATATTGTGATGTCAGTTCTAACAAGGAAATATATACACTTTATTTAAAAGTGGGAATATACCAGAAATAATTAGCAATAATTAAATGAAAGATGGTGAGGACCTGGGTAATTCAACAATGAATTTCTGAAATAATGAAAAATATTTCAACAATAAGTTCGACATTAACAGAATTGTCAGAAAAAACACTATACTGTTTCATAGTTTTTCATTTTAAAATTAGTGAGACTGCTGTAGAGAAATGCCCAAGAAAATATAAATAATTTTACAATCAATCAAAGTAAAATGTAAAGAATAACATTATATCTCTAAGGTAAAAGAAATTAGATATTAAGAAAAAAATAAAAGACTTGGCGCAAAAGAACTATAGGGATTAGCAATAATTACAAATAAAGAGGCACTCTGAATTGTAAATAGTATTAAGATTTTGCATTATATTTATAATGTATTTTAATTCTTTCTTAGTTTACATAAATCAACGAACAAGATAAAAAGCAATTTTATTTAAAAATCTTATTTCTTAATTTCTATAATTAATTCTAAAATTTTTCATTTTTAGCTTTAAATCTATATAAATTATGCTTTATAATAAGTCATGTTATGGATATCAATCATGTAAATTCATTATCGAGCTTGGCATTATTCATTATTAATTTTATAATCTTATAATTATTGTATAAGTAGCCCATTCCATCTGATACACTTTCGATTATAATCATTTAAGTTTCAAATTGTGAAAATATTCTTGACATTTAAATATTTGTAATTCTCTATTTTTTACTTTAATTTTAAATAAGTTTCTTAAGTAATCTTCATATATTTATTGCAGATGTTTAAAAGTTTTTTATTATACATCTAGATTATACAATTGAATTATCTTTATATTTATAATTAAAATTCAACATCTAATATAAAAGTTGCAAAATGCTACTTATAAAACATAATAATAATACTATTTTTACTACCACTGCCCAATCCAGACTCCTACTTCTGCTCACCTCATTAGCTTTTCTCATAATTCATTACTTCCAGTCAGGCCTTTACGCTCTATTATTTACATGCATCAATCAAACACATCTTAGTGCTTTCCTAATGTTGGATCACTCTAACTCAAATACGAAAGATTAATGATTGTGGTAGACGGTATTAACGTTATAGTGATCTTACATTAGGAAAGCACTAAGATATGCTTAATTGATGCATGTGAATAATAGAGCATAAAAGCCTGACTGGAAGCAATGAATTATGAGAAAAGCTAATGAGGTGAGCAGAAGTAGGATGCTGGATTGGGCAGTGGTAGTAAAAAAATAGTATTATTATTATTATTTTCAATCGCAGATTTGATTGATTACAGATGTTATAAAATATTAATTATTAATTGAATAAATGTATAAAAAGCTTTATAATTTTTGTTTATAATTTATTAATAAAATTAAATTTAAACTTTTTTTAAACATAATTGGCAAATTATTAAAATATGATGTCCTAATTTTACATGATCATCAAAGCATTTTTCTATATCCCTCTTTATTTATTTAAAACGAGGATACGGATAGATTTTATTCAAATTTATTACAAAATATTGTTATTAAATTAATAATATATCCTATAAAAAATTAATACTTATAGTTAATAATAAAAATACTTTATTTAGAATTGTATTTTTTGTATAAACAAAAACTATTAATAATATTACTATTGTTTTACCACCACTTCCCAATCCAGCCTCCTTCTCCAGCTCACCTAATTAGCTTTTCACATGATTCATTGCTTCTAGCCAAGCCTTTACGCTCTATTATTCACATGCATCAATTAAGCATATCTCAGTGCTTTCCTAATGTAAGATCACTCTTACGTTAATACAGTCAACCATAATCATCTATCTTTTGTATTAACGTTAGAGTGATCTTACATTAGGAAAGCACTGAGATATGCTTAATTGATGCATGTGAATAATAGAGCGTAAAGGCTTGGCTAGAAGCAATGAATCATGTGAAAAGCTAATGAGGTGAGCAGGAGAAGGAGGCTGGATTGGGGACTGCAAGCAAAATAATAGTAATATTATTAATAGTTTTTTGGTTGATTTATTGTGTAAATATTTTACTCATTAAAATATAGAATTTAATATTCATAAAATAATTTAATTAAAATTATAAACTATTGAAAATTTATTTATATATTCTTAGAATATTTCAATTTTATTTATAATCATTTTGAGATAACCAGATTCATAATGAGTAAGAGGACCATGGCTATTTTGAACTGTTTTGTTATATTTTTCGACGTTTTAATTAATTATTATTATATATTTTCAAATAACATTGAAAGTTTTTTTATTCATAAATACATTCTTTTTAAATTATACATTTTAATTATCTCTATTTTAATACTATTAATAAACCAAAAAGACAATTAACAATATTACTATTATTTTCCTACCACTCCCCAATCGAGCCTCCTTCTCCAGCTCACCTCATTAGCTTTTCACATAATTCATTGCTTCAAGGCGGGTCTTTACACTCTATTATTCACATGCATCAATCAAACACATCTTAGTGCTTTCCTAATGTTGGATCACTCTAACGTTTATATCACATGGAAGTTAGCAACAACTACGATTATCTCCATGTGATATAAACTTTAGAGTGATCCAACATTAGGAAAGCACTAGGATGTGTTTGATTGATGCATGTGAATAATAGAGTGTAAAGGCTTGCCTAGAAGCAATGAATTATGTGAAAAGCTAATGAGGTGAGCAGGAGAAGGAGGCTGGATTGGGGAGTGGTAGTAAAATAATAGTAATATTGTTATTGTTTGCAATTGTGTATATCACAGATAGGACAGATTATAAATGTTATATGAAATAAATATAATTTATGTATTCAAGATAATCAAAATATATTATATTATATAATAAAAATTAATTTAAACCTATATTTAATATAAATACCACTTTGATCAAAGACTTTGTCCTCAGTTTACATTATCATCATCCTTTATCTTAATTTTTAAAACGAAATTACGGTTATTATTTAAACTTTATACAAAACTATTATTTAAAATTTAAAATAATACATCATATAATTAAAACAACATGATTATTAATAATTTAAATTATGATATTATATAATTGATTGTTTTCCATTTACTCAATATAAAATCTCAAATCTAGATGAGCAATACCAAAAAAATCATTAACAATATTACTATAATTATACTACCAATCCCCAATCCAGCCTCATTCTCCTGCTCGCCACATAAGCTTATCACACAATTCATTGCTTCCAGGCGGTCTTTACACTCTATTACTCACAGGCATCAATCAAACACATCTCAGAGCTTTCCTAATCGTAGATAGCTTTAACGTTAATTGAGGTAGGTTATTCACGCTTACAACATAACCTACCTCAATTAACGTTAAAGCGATCCAACATAAGGAAAGCCCTGAGATGTGTTTGATTGATGCATGCGAGTAATAAAGGGTAAAAGCCTGACTGGAAGCGATAGACTATTTGAAAAGCTGATGAGGTGAGCTGGAGAATGAAGCTGGACTGGGGATTGGTAGAAAATAATAGTAATATTGTTAATAATTTTTATAAGCATATTTATATCAAAATGTAATTTATTAGTTAACATTAAATTTTCCAAATACGTATATTTATTTTAATAAAATATTAATTACTAATTAGACATATTAATTATAAATAAAAAAGTTATCAATATGTTTTTATTTTAATTGTTGTATTAAGTCAGATTTTAATGAAATAAAAAGGTTATTTATTAGAGTACCTTTTTATAATTTTTTGTTAAAATTTTAAGTTCATTATAATTAAATATTGTTTAATGGTGTAAATATAAGGTAATAATTTAGATTATGTATTCTTCAATATATTCTTAATTTTTTTTAGGCAAACAGTTATAACTGAAGATAAACCTTAAATTAAATACATCATTTTAAATCATCATCAAATACTTATTCAGATTGTATTATTCTATACTTTGCTGATTTTAATATTAGGACTATTTCCGATCTTACTGTATGTTTAAATGTAAATTAGAGTTAAATTCCATTAAAATCAATTTATAATTAAATCAAGATGTTGAACCTCCTCTAAATATATCAGGCAAGTTGTAAGGTGCTCATCATATTACTTCTGGAAAAGTATATTGTGAACATGCCAATAATAATTGACCATAGTTGTTCATTCAAATATTGTGAAACTGAATGATACATCTATCATTGCATTTTGTAACTAATTTCATCAAGGTATGTATGGATGAACAGATTTTCCACCCTATTTGAAATTTTACAATACTAACTCGTATAAGAAATCTTAAAATTAATATTCATTTTGATTTAACTTTGAACTTATTAGAAAATTAATAAAACATCACAGTCATAACTTTAAGAACAAATACAGTTGTAGATGATGGATCGAATAAAGTTATGTTACAAATGAAAGACTTTTCCTTTATTATTCTTTTGTGGGAAGATTTTACATATTTAAATGTCAGGTGCGTTAGTCTAGATGACGTCGTAGATTGGCTTCCCAGAGCGGCCTTTTATTTTTTTGAAAAGACAGTTTTTGCTTGATGGGACTGCACGATGTCTGTTATATAACCCTTCTTCCTAACCAAGCATTAACTATTATAGTATAAAGGGTATATTCTCACGAGAGTAAAGAACTCTATTTTGTGAGTTTAATCCACTCACCATGATATACCTCCTCAATTCCATGTTTTAATTTAGATTGTCGAGCTAGTTTTTTTCTCTAATTCACTATTTATATAACTATGAATCATTTTCCCTGAATTAATTCGATAGACATTTCCAAAATCTCTAAATCATTAATCGATCATACGGTAATTCTTGCCTAAGTCTCCATGGAGGATCCATCAATACAAACTCGTATAATCTACCATTATTTTGAGGCAGACGTACATAAATTTACTCCCACATTCTCAAGCTCTTGAAGTGCCCCTCATCCAACACTGGGTTCGTAGGTTTGTATAGGTTAGACTATAAACTTTTTATTTCACAGTTAACAGTTCAAAGCCTTTTTAACTTATGAGTGACTATTTTGGGATATTTAAGGACTCCTAAATATTCCCATCTTATTGATAGCATCTATGCTCTTTTTATCACATGATCATGTTTATGTTGTCTTAGTATATGATCCCTTACTTTTCTCCGTCGTTACTACAGCTGAACTCCTTCAAACAATAATACACACTCTCTTCAATTTGTATCACTAATTTTTATTTTCTCTAGTTCGATTACTAGTTTTTGAGATGCGAGCTTATTTGAATGTAACTATTATTTCAATTAGGTACACTTAATAATCTCGATAGAATCAAACATTAAAATAATTTTTTTCTTGCCCGTTTTTTAATATTAGCTTATAAATTATAAAATTCTCAATATGAAAATTGCAATTCTAAATAAATATAGTTGAATATAAAGAAAAATTTATAAACAATCAAGAAAATTTGGAAGTGCTCGCACTACTCATTTCTAAAACCAATTTACACGATGATGGCTAGGGATTAAATTTCTTCTGATAAAATTTACTTTCTTTTTCAAAATTTTCTACATTTTTAATTTTTTCAGTAGCAATAATATACTGATTTGTTAACTCTTGGTTATCTCAAAAATTTCCGTGACAATCAACGGATGAAATGAAAAATTTGAAATTTAATGTCTAAAATTTTTATTCAAAAAATTTATAATGAAAATTAAATACTTTTATATTTGTGTGATTTGAAGATTCCGCAACGCGAATTTTATATTTGTTTAGAGCGAGATCCTAATGACTAGAATAGATATTTTAGGGTGTTTATAAGAAGTATGAATTCGAAAAAAATGCATGTTGGTGGGGAAAGGTTCGGCTTAGGACAATTTAGGAGAAGAGCAAAATGGACAAAATGACCATGCTATAGGTTTTGAAAATGACTATATAATTTGATCCGGTGTCATTCTCTTATTCAGGGGCTTAGTTTTAGTTCAATTATTAAAAATGTGTAAACATCATCTTATCTACTTCTTTAAGATTCGCAAGCATTACCTTAGATTGTCAATCTTAATGTATAAGATAAAACCTAGAGTTCATAAAATTTTGGTTTGTTAATACTTGCAAAATATGACTCTTCAACGTGTATACTTTAATGTTCCTTCTTATTTTCATCCTTTGTATGTGAAATGCTGTATGAAAGCTTCACTTTCACTGAGGAATGTTCATTTTATTGAAATGTTGGAAATATGGAAATTATCTGCTAAGAATCGCATCATACTGGTATTTTGTACTTATATTTATAAAACTTAACTGAAACTTTATAGCTTTGTAAATTTTTCTCTACATTCATTTATAAGTTTACCAAAATACATAAACCAATATCAAAAATTAAAATGGTTTTCAGCAAATTTGATCTTTTACCAAATATTTTTATTGATTTTTCCATTTGGGCTTTTACCTGGATTTAAAGTTCTATACCTAAAACCCACCATGATATAAAAGATCAGCATATATCCTTACGGTTGAATATAAAGAAATTAAGGCACAGTCACGACGGATAGTTCCGCGTGATCCTATGCGACCCCCCGCATGATTGTGAAGGAGACAAGCTTTAAGATACTAACCATCCATATCTGTAATAAACCTGTGACCAAACAAAAATCCGGTCTCCAATACAGGACACCAATGGTAGCGAGAAAGTGATTAAAGAGACAAAAAATTATCATTAATATCTGGTTGGTTAAATCCCCCGTATTAATTTCTGTAATGCATTAAATAATAATAGAAAATTTCCATTTGATTTAAATAACTTCCTTAGTGAAATAAATAAAATCTAGCAAAATGTTCCCTCATGTTCTTGAAAACATTATCTTCTAATACAACTGTGTTTTGCGTGCTTTTGACAAAAATTAAGCCACTTCTATATTTAAGACCTAGATCTTCAATTACCATTGAGTGGCAAGTCATCAATTATGTTTAGTGAAATTTTTATAAATTTGGAGATATGTAAATTTTAAATAGGAATCAAAACCCCAAAACCCTTTCAGTAGTTTGATTGAGTTTTTGATTGATAAAAGTAGACTATTAGTGCATACTTTATTAGGGTTTTAATAGGGTTTATGCATGGGTTTAATGTTTAAATATCAGTAATTTAAGTGAGTATAGCCAGCGAGTTTTTAAAATATTTCACACAAACATAAGCTTAGAGTCATGTGGCAGTTCTCTGAATTTTATCTTTCTAAGTTGAATTTTGATTTTTTCTATTGTTTGTTAATTCTCTTAGCTTGGCTTGATAATAGTTGAGTATGCAAGTTCTCTGAGGCCTTCATTTATTTTATTTTTATAGAGATATTGCTTGATTCTCTGCTTAGAATCTCTCTCACCCCTGCAGCTAAAGTAATCGTTTCTTGGCATGTCGCTCTCTATTATTATTACAGCTAGAGCTCAGATATCCCATTAAGTGTCTCCATCTCTCCAATCCTCTCTCTCTGGGAAATATCCAGGAGTCCATATACATTTCCTTATGCAGAGGCTTGCACTCTTTGAGCTCTGTTGAAGTCAATAATATAAACTCTAAGAGGCTGAAAGTTCATCATGGATGTTTTCTGGCTTTAAGTCTCTATTTACATAACCTAGCTTGTGAAGCTCTTCAATCTCTTCAACTATCTGCTATACTATCTAGCTAATTTATCTCTGGCATCTATTTTCAAATAAGAATTCTCTGTAAGTCATTTCAAGTAAAGGAAGCCTGAAGGCTACATGATCTTTACCAAGTAAAATAGCATCAAGCCAGATGATAAGCCTGCACTCATTTAACTTTGCCTTTTAAAGAGCATAATACTCATTAGCAAATTACATTTGGAATTTGTCATCAGCAAGTAAGTAATTGAAAGGATATATCTTGTAAGCATATTAGTCATCAGTAATGACTCTCTTCTCTATTTTATCTCAAGAGTGAGGTAGCTTTCTAGGCAAGAATCTAAGTCAATAATTTTTAATATGAGAATCTTCGTTGCCTCTATTTTAACCATGATTTTATTGATATCAGAGACTGGAAAGTTCTTGACTACTTTCTTCATTTTAACTTTCTTCTAGACTTCAACTCTAAGAGACTCCACTGGGTTTCTTGATCTTCTTCTCTTTTAGAGGAAATCTATTCCCTGTAGGTTCATGAATAAAGACAAAACTTTAATTGTGATTTTTCTTTAAGTGCACTTTGAGGTCTATAGTATGAGAATATGGCATCTCACAGAACTCACAGACATATTTCCCATCTTCCTTTTAATGCTTGAGATATAACCTTGGCATATCGTTGTGTATATCTCTCAAGTGTCTCATATAAGTTAACTTGTAAGGGAAAACTTTATTGCATTCTTTGCATTAATAGTCAACTTTGGCTGGTATTTATTAATGCTTATGGCGGGTTGTTTAACCTCCTCCTCAATTTGCACAGCTTCTTTGATAACCTCCTACTTAATTTTATATTTAAATCTCAAAGCTAGGCTGGTCAAAGTTGTCATAAGTAGGCTCCCACTGAGTACAAGCATCTCTGGTTTCTACTCTTCTTGGTTTCTGGAATGATAACTTTTATTGACTTTACCCAAGTAATGCCCCTCTTCTCAAAAGGTTAGCGCTCATTTTAGTTTCTGATATATTACAATATTAGATTTGAATATTAATTTTTAAACATAATTTGATTTATATTACTCTAAATATGGAGTATGTTAACACAAAAAATATGAATTTTAAACATCATTTATTCAACTCGTTCAACAACAATAATAGGAATTACTTCACTTATAACAATAATTTCAACAAATACTACTACAAATACAAATACAACTACAACCATAACTACTACAACTAAAAACCTAAACCCCAATTTTTTAAAATATAAGAGATCAGAAAAAACTTACCTGCCACTATTTTGGCAATACTGTAGTTAGAGCTAGAGATTAAAATTCTAAATCAAATCTGTGTTAGTAATATTTTTTTATTATAATAATGATAAAATCTATCGAGATAAACTATTATAGTAGAGTATAAGACACTCTGGTAGTTTCTTTGCTGAGAGGTAAGAACATGAACTAACCATAAAAGACTGTAAATTAACATATTTAATGAGAATTTTATACATTTTAGTAAATTAAAATACTCCTAATGAAGTTTTGTTTCTCTAGGAGGTCCTCAAAATTAAGTTTGAACTTAATATGGAGGACCTCCTAAAATAATTAAACATTATTAGGAGCAATTTAATGGAGATAGATTGATAAAATGGAAATCAATCTGCGAAACTTGGAGCAAGTTTTTTTCAATGCTTCTCCGTATATCTTTTCAAGGTTGACCTCCAGTAGGTCCTCCCTATTTAGTAGTAAGATTTTAATAAACTTAGAATGGATATCCATAATTTTAAAATTTTATTAACATTTCTAGAAAGAGGAAGCAAGATGAAGTCTATGAATGATGCAATTCAGAGAATTTAATCTCAAGATTTAATAGGAAAATTTCGAAGTAAAGAGGACCTTTATAGATATTTGGTATAGCAAGGTAAGTTCTTTACTATAATTAATAAATCCATTATAGTTGGATTGTTCTTGCCGACTTAGGAGGGAACTAAAATGTCATTCTTAAAAGCCTTACTATGAGTGAAGAAAAAAAAGCTTTTAAGTCTAATGAAATTAGGATGATAGAGATACCTAACTACCCTGAAATATCAGTGACAAACCTATATTACGATACTATGAATGATCCGGGCGTAGCTCTCTACCTTCCATCAAAGCTACAGCTCTCTAATAAGTTGCCAGAGAGAAACTTCTTCTTTGGTGTTCTTGCAACTCTGAAACCTGAGTACTTAAATGAAGTTATATAAGAAGCTCACAAGAAACGCTACAGCATCTTTCCTACAGAAAAAAGATAAACAAGGTATTAAAATAAGTGACACTTGGCTATAGGAACTTCAAAAGCATCCTTTCATCTCAAGTAAGCTTAGTCTTCTAACTTTATAGAAAAACTGGTACTGCTATATACTTTATGAAAGAGCGCAGCAAAAAAAACAGAGAGAAAAAGTCTTAAGTAAAGCATGAATTGAGTAAGAGACTCTTCAAAGATTTCTAAAAGCCAGACGAGATAAACATAGATGCGGGGGCTGGCACTAAGAGAAGAAACATGGGCCCAAGCAAGCCTTAAGAGGAAGAAAAGAAAGAGAAGCCAAATCCCTTACTGACAAATTTAATATGTGAACTTATTCATTCGTTTAAATCTAGTACTTATTTATAAACACAAAATCTCCCTTCTCTTGCGCATAATTTAGCTTTATCATCGCTGAATCTTTTAGCAGCACTCTTTATAAAATCGACTGTATCTATCTTCAAGTTGTGCATTAAGTGATAGAGTAGAAGTTTCTTGTAAAGGCCTTTCAATAACCCCCAATATAATTCAATTCCATTGAACTGAGGACTGTAGGGAACATTAAATACAGGGGATATGTTTAGCCTTTCATAATCCTTCCTTGTGTCTTTAGTTTTATGAACTGATAAGTTATCAACGAACAGAATAATCTCTTAGTCAGCGTACTTATCTCTGAGTTATTGCAAGAACTTAATATATTATTCAGTCTTTATAGAACGAGTGTGGATAACATAAGTCTCTAGGCCACTATCTTCACTGATTCCACCAAGGATTGCATGAGTTTATATCTTAACATTTTAGTCATAAACTTATATATTACTATACCTCTTGTACAAAGACCTTGATATAAATGTATTGAATGTAAATACAGCTTCGTCAGCGTGTATGAACTTTATATTATCTCTTAAGACCTTTGCATTTAATCGAATATATAATTTAAATTATCTTTATAAAATGGAACATTGAGGTCAATCACTCTCTTTATGCGATTGACTGTCTTGTAAGATATTCCGAACTTTTTATATATGTTCGCTATAGATGAGATATGAAGCTCAGGAAATTAGCGATGAAACATCACAGCCCTCTAGGCCAGAGAGAAGTGAGCCCAGTATTTTAGAGTCTTATCATTAATAAGATAATCGATATGATGCTACTAGAATTTTAAAGGTCTTTTAGGCTTAGAATTAAGATGTTATCTCTTTAATTCAATGCTAATAGGCAGTGTAACCTAACAGTAGCAGGAGATTTATGGAGCAGTCTTGCAATAGATGTGTAATTTAGAATAGGTCTGAGTTGATCACTGTAATCATCACATCCATAACGCAACTTAAACAATAAATCTATATACTCACTGTCATAAACTGACCCCAAACCTCGCATATACTCACTTATAATTACTAATATTTAAACATTAAACCCCGACATAAACCCTAATAAAGTATGCACTAATAGTCTACTTTTATCAATCAAAAACTCAATCAAACTACTGAAAGTGTTTTGGGGTTTTGAATATCAGGACATTTTAAGTTTTAATGTACTTTGAGTAATATAAGTACGAAGAGTTATAATGTAAACAGAATTTATAATAGAGATGTCATAATAAATTTTAAGATGGAATATATAAATTCAGAGTTTCATATTTTAAATTTAAATATCTCCAAATTTATTAAAATAAGACTAAACATAATGAAGGATTGGCCTCTCAATGAAAGTTGAAAATCTAGATCTTAATTATAAAAATGGCTTACTTTATATCAAAAGCACTCAAAACACATTTGAATAAGAAAATAATGATTCAACAACATGAGGGAATATCATACTAGAATTCTCAAAGAACAAAGTAATTTAGAGTTCATAATGACAAATATATTTAAGAGGAAAAAAAAGAATAGTAAATGACTAAAATATAACTAAATATATATTAAATTTGGATTATGCATAATGATTATCTTTAAATAAAAAAAATTAACCTTATTAATGTATAATATATTTCAGTTGCAATTATCATATACATGTAGAGCGATAAATAAGGATTCTTCCTCGTGTTTTGAGAGACTTGGGAAATATCCATTTAAATAATTGTTGCAGTTTATATGAAATTGCTTTTACTTTCAACTAGAGGATCCAATAGAAGGGCCTTGATTCAAGCAAATCTATTGAAAATGGATTGCAAAATTGAGCAATATAAAAATTCTCGTGGATAAAATACGATTTAAAAATATAATTTAATTCAGTTTCAACATTCACTGAAATGTTGAGCCAAAAATAAAGATTATTCCTAGTATTGTTCGAGATCTGGGAGTGATGAATTTGAACAATTTGTTGCAGTTCATATGTAATAGCTGATAATTTTTACAAAAGGATCCAAAAGAATTAGCTCGATATAGGCAAATCTATAAGAAATGATTGCGAAATTGAGCAATGAGTTAAAATTGAGTAAATTTCCAAAATATAATCAAATAATCAATCATTTATTCACACTAATTTAATATTCTAATTAAACAGCATCTATCTCGAAATTTTTCTTCATTTCGAGATACGTGCCAAATAAATATAATAAATTACTCAAATATTTAATCACATAATATTAATGAAATTAAGTTTTTATCATATTAATAGTTCATTTTTTAATTATTTTAAATTCTAATATATAAATAAGAAATGATATAGATATTATTGAATATTTTAAAAAATATAAGTTAATTGTATTAATAATTAAATAACATAATTTAATCTTGATTTAGTATAAAAATGAACTATTAATTTGATAAAAACTTAATTTCATTAATATTATGTGATTAAATATTTGAGTAATTTATTATAATTATTTGGCACGTATTTCGAAATGATCAAAATTTCGAGATAGATGCTATTTAATAAAATTAAAAAATTTATATTAAATTAGTGTGATTAATGATTAATTATTTGATTATATTTTGGAAATTCTCTGAATTTTAACTCAATGAGAAATGCTTTGTTTAAAAAATACGATTTTAAATATAATTTATTTCAGTTTCAACATTCACAGGGATGTAAAGAGAAAAATAAAAATTCTTTCATGTTTTATTCGAGATCTGAGTTGATATGAATTTATTTTATTTGTTGCAGTTTATATTAAATTGATTTCAATTTCAACTTTATGATCCAAGTTAGTTGGCTCGATATAGGAAAATAAAGAAGATAAGAATGCAAATTTGAGAAATGAAATATTTTCGTTTATTAAATACGATTTTAATAATAATTTATTTCAGTTTCAACATTCACATAGATGTAGAGCGAAAAATAAAATTCCTTCTTGTATTGTTTGAAATCGGGGAAATTTGAATTTATTAAATTTGTTGCAGTTTTTATTAAATTGCTTTTAATTTCAACTTTAGGATCCAAGTTAGTTGGTCCGATATAAGAAAATCCATAAGATATGATTGAAAATTTGAGAAATGAAATATTCTCGTTTATTAAATCGATTTTAAGTATAATTTATTTCAGTATCAACATTTACAGGGATGTAGAGTGAAAAATAAAATTCCCTTCTTGTATTGTTTGAAATCGGGGAAATTTTGAATATTATTAAATTTGTTTGCTAAGTTTTTATTAAATTGCTTTTAAATTTCAAACTTTATGGATCCAAGTTAGTTGGTCCGATATAAGAAAATCCATAAGATATGATTGAAAATTTGAGAAATGAAATATTCTCGTTTATTAAATCGATTTTAAGTATAATTTATTTCAGTATCAACATTTACAGGGATGTAGAGTGAAAAATAAAATTCCTTCTTGTATTGTTTGAAATCGGGGAAATTTGAATTTATTAAATTTGTTGCAGTTTTTATTAAATTGCTTTTAATTTCAACTTTAGGATCCCAAGTTAGTTGGCTCGATATAAGAAAATCCATAAGATATTATTGCAAATTTGAGAAAAGAAATATTTTCGTTTATTAAATATGATTTTAAATATTATATATTTCAGTATCAACATTTACAGGGATGTAAAGAGAAAAATAAAAATTCTTTCATGTTTTATTCGAGATCTGATAGATAAGAATTTATATAATTTGTTTCAGTTTATATTATATTGCTTCCAAATTCATCTTTAGGATCCAAGTTAGTTGGCTCGATATAAGAAAATCCATAAGATATTATTGCAAATTTGAGAAATGAAATATTCTCGTTTATTTTATAGGATTTTAAATATAATTTATTTCAGTTTCAACATTTAAACAGATGTAGAGCGAAAAATAAATATTCTTTCATGAATTGTTTGAGATCTGAAAGATAAAAATTTATTTAATTTGTTGCAGTTTATATTAAATTGCTTTCAATTTCACATTTAGGATCCAAATTAGTTTGCTCGATATTGAAAAATTCATAAGATATGATTGAAAATTTGAGAAATGAAATATTCTCGTTTATTAAATTGATTTTAAATATAATTTATTTAAGTTTCAACTTTTACAGGGATGTAGAGAGAAAAATAAAAATTCTTTCATGTTTTGTTCGAGATCTGAGTTGATATGAATTGCTTTCAATTTCAACTTTATTATCCAAATTAGTTCGCTCGATATTGAAAAATTCATAAGATATGATTGCAAATTTGAGAAATGAAATATTCTCGTTTATTTTATAGGATTTTAAATATAATTTATTTCAGTTTCAACATTTAAACAGATGTAGAGCGAAAAATAAATATTCTTTCATGAATTGTTTGAGATCTGAAAGATAAAAATTTATTTAATTTGTTGCAGTTTATATTAAATTGCTTTCAATTTCACATTTAGGATCCAAATTAGTTTGCTCGATATTGAAAAATTCATAAGATATAATTGCAAATTTGAGAAAATGAAATATTCTGCGTTTATTTTATAGGATTTTAAATATAATTTATTTCAGTTTCAACATTTAAACAGATGTAGAGCGAAAAATAAATATTCTTTCATGAATTGTTTGAGATCTGAAAGATAAAAATTTATTTAATTTGTTGCAGTTTATATTAAATTGCTTTCAATTTCACATTTAGGATCCAAATTAGTTTGCTCGATATTGAAAAATTCATAAGATATGATTGAAAATTTGAGAAATGAAATATTCTCGTTTATTTAATAGGATTTTAAAATATTATAAATTTCAGTATCAACATTTACAAGGATGTAGAGTGAAAAATAAAAATTCTTTCATGTTTTATTCGAGATCTGAAGGATAAGAATTTATTTTATTTGTTGCAGTTTTTATTAAATTGCTTTTAATTTCAACTTTAGGATCCAAGTTAGTTGGCCCGATATAAGAAAATCCATAAGATATGATTGCAAATTTGAGCAATGAAATATTCTCGTTTATTTAATAGGATTTTAAAATATTATAAATTTCAGTATCAACATTTACAAGGATGTAGAGTGAAAAATAAAAATTCTTTCATGTATTGTTCGAGATATTGAAAATATTAATTTTTACAATTTATTGCAGTTTTTATAAAATTGATTTCAATTTCAACTTCATGATCCAAGTTAGTTTGCTTGATATAGGAAAATCCATAAGATATGAAAGCATATTTGACAAATGAAATATTTTCGTTTATTGAATAGGATTTTTAATATAATTTATTTCAGTTTCAACATTTACATAGATGTAGAGCGAAAATAAATTCGTTTCATGTATTGTTCGAGATATTAAAGATATGAATTTAAACAATTTGTTGCAGTTTATATTAAATTGCTTTCAATTTCAACTTTA
>ARYC01020939.1:0-12522 GCA_000711775.1 Oxytricha trifallax
CATAAGATATTATTGCAAATTTGAGAAATGAAATATTCTCGTTTATTTTATAGGATTTTAAATATAATTTATTTCAGTTTCAACATTTAAACAGATGTAGAGCGAAAAATAAATATTCTTTCATGAATTGTTTGAGATCTGAAAGATAAAAATTTATTTAATTTGTTGCAGTTTATATTAAATTGCTTTCAATTTCACATTTAGGATCCAAATTAGTTTGCTCGATATTGAAAAATTCATAAGATATGATTGAAAATTTGAGAAATGAAATATTCTCGTTTATTAAATTGATTTTAAATATAATTTATTTAAGTTTCAACTTTTACAGGGATGTAGAGAGAAAAATAAAAATTCTTTCATGTTTTGTTCGAGATCTGAGTTGATATGAATTGCTTTCAATTTCAACTTTATTATCCAAATTAGTTCGCTCGATATTGAAAAATTCATAAGATATGATTGCAAATTTGAGAAATGAAATATTCTCGTTTTTTATAGGATTTTAAATATAATTTATTTCAGTTTCAACATTTAAACAGATGTAGAGCGAAAAATAAATATTCTTTCATGAATTGTTTGAGATCTGAAAGATAAAAATTTATTTAATTTGTTGCAGTTTATATTAAATTGCTTTCAATTTCACATTTAGGATCCAAATTAGTTTGCTCGATATTGAAAAATTCATAAAGATTATTATTGCAAATTATGAGAAATGGAAATAATTCTCGTTTATTTTATAGGATTTTAAATATAATTTATTTCAGTTTCAACATTTAAACAGATGTAGAGCGAAAAATAAATATTCTTTCATGAATTGTTTGAGATCTGAAAGATAAAAATTTATTTAATTTGTTGCAGTTTATATTAAATTGCTTTCAATTTCACATTTAGGATCCAAATTAGTTTGCTCGATATTGAAAAATTCATAAGATATGATTGAAAATTTGAGAAATGAAATATTCTCGTTTATTAAATCGATTTTAAATATAATTTATTTCAGTTTCAACATTTAAACAGATTTAGAGCGAAAAATAAATATTCTTTCATGAATTGTTCGAGATCTGAAAGATAAAAATTTATTTAATTTGTTGCAATTTATATTAAATTGCTTTCAATTTTCACTTTTGGATCCAAGTTAGTTGGCCCGATATAAGAAAATCCATAAGATATGATTGCAAATTTGAGAAATGAAATATTCTCGTTTATTTTATAGGATTTTAAAATATTATAAATTTCAGTATCAACATTTACAGGGATGTAGAGTGAAAAATAAAAATTCTTTCATGTTTTATTCGAGATATTGAAAATATTAATTTTTACAATTTATTGCAGTTTTTATAAAATTGATTTCAATTTCAACTTCATGATCCAAGTTAGTTTGCTTGATATAGGAAAATCCATAAGATATGAAAGCATATTTGACAAATGAAATATTTTCGTTTATTGAATAGGATTTTTAATATAATTTATTTCAGTTTCAACATTTACATAGATGTAGAGCGAAAATAAATTCGTTTCATGTATTGTTCGAGATATTAAAGATATGAATTTAAACAATTTGTTGCAGTTTATATTAAATTGCTTTCAATTAACTTTAGTATCCAAAGGAAGGGGTCCATTAAAGCAAGTCTATTGAAAATTATTGCTAAATTGAACACCCCATCCTTCATTTTATGCTTTAAGTATAGCCTAGGTATATTGTTGTGTAAATCTCTCTAGTGTCTCTTGTAAGTTGACTTGTAGAGGAAAACCTTATTGCATTCTTTGAATTAATAGTCAACTCTTGCTGGTATTTATTAATGCTATATGGCGGTTTGTTCAACCTCTTTCTCAATTTGCACAGCTTCTTTGATAACCTCCTACTTAATTTATATTTAAATCTCAAATCTAGGCTGGTCAAAGTTGCCATAGGTATGCTCCCACTGAGTACAAATGTCTTTTCTTTTTTTGGTTTCTGGAATGATAATTTTTATTGACTTTATCCAAGTAATGCCGCTCTTCTCAAAATGTTAGCGCTTATTTTAGTTTGCTGTTATATTTTATTATAATAATGATAAAATATACCTTGATAAACTATAATAGTCGAGTATAAGACACTCTGGTAGATTATCGGCTGAGAGATAAGAAAATTAAATATCCATAGAAGACTGTAAGTTGACATATTTTATGATAATTTTATACGTTTTAGTAAATTAAAATACTCTAAATGAAGTTTTGTTACTCAAGGAGGTCCTCCAAATCAAGTTTGAACTTAATTTTGGAGGACCTCCTAAAATAATTAAACATTATTAGGAGCAATTTAATGGAGATAAATTGATAAAAATGGAAATCATGCTGTGAAACTTGGAGCAAGTTTTTCATGCTTCTCCTCATATCTTTTCAAGGTTGACCTCCAGTAGGTCCTCCCTATTTAGTAGTAAGATTTTAATAAACTTAGAATGGATATCCATAATTTTAAATTTCATTAACATTTCTAGAAAGAGAAAGCAAGATGGAGTCTATGAATGATGCAATGAAGAGAATTCAATCTCAAGACTTAATAGGAAATTTCGAAGTAAAGAGGACTTTATAGATATTTGGTATAGCAAGGTAAGTTCTTAACTAAAATTAATAAATCCATTATAGTTGGATTGTTCATGCCGACTTAGGAGGGAACTAAAATCTCATTCTTAAAAGCCTTACTGAGTGAAGAGAAAAAAGCTTTTAAGTCTAATGAAATTAGGATGATAGAGATACCTAACTACCCTGAAATATCAGTAACAAACCTATATGACGATGCTATGAGTGATCCAGATGTTGCTCTCTACCTTCCATCAAAGCTGCAACTCTCTAATAAGTTGCCAGAGAGAAAATTCTTCTTTGGCGTCCTTGGAACTCTGAAACCTGAGCACTTAAATGAAGTAATATAAGAACCAAACAAGAAACGCTACAGCATCTCTCCTGAAGAAAAAGAAAAACAAGGAATTAAACAAGCAACACCTAGCTATAGGAACTTCAAAGCATCCTTTCATCTCAAGTAAGCTTAGTCTTTTAACTTTATAGAAAAACCTGGCACTGCTATTTGCTTGATGAAAGAGCGCACCAAGTTAAACAGAGGAATTGACTAAGAGACTCTTCAAAAATTCTAAAAGCCAGACGAGATGAACATAGATGCAGGAGCTGGCACTAAGAGAAGAAATATAGGCCCAAACAAGCATTAAGAGGAAGAAAAGAAAGAGAAGCCAAATCCATTTACGGGCAAATTTAATATGTGAACTTATTCATTCGCTTAAATCCAAAACTTATTTATAAACACAAAATCTCCCTTCTCTTGCGCATACTTTAGCTTTATCATCACTAACTCTATTAGCAGCACTCTTAATAAAATCGACTGTATCTATCTTTAAATCATGCATCAGATGGTAGAACAGCAATTTCTTATAATGACCCTTCAATAACCCCCAAAATAATTCAATTCCATTGAACTAAGGCTGTAAGGAAAATTAAATAAAGGTGTTATATTTAACCTTTCATATTCCTTCCTCGAGTCTTTAGTTTTATGGACAGATAAGTTTTCTACAAACAGAATAATCTCTTAGTCGGCGTACTTATCTCTGAGTTATTACAAGAACTTTATGTATTATTCGGTCTTTATTGAGCGAGGGTGGATAACATAAGTCTCGAGGCCATTATCTTCGCTTATTCCACCAAGAATAACATGAGTTAAAACCTAAACCTTTTAATCATATACTTCAATGTTGCTGTACCTCTTATACCAAGACCTTGATATAAAAGTATTAAAAGTGAATACAGCTCATCAGCATGCATGAACTTTATATAATGCTCTTAAGACCTTTGCATTTAATCAAATATATAATTTAAATTATCCTTATAAAATGGAACATTGAAGTCAATCACTCTCTTAATGCGATTGACTGTCTTGTAAGATATTCCGAACTTTTTATATATGTTCGCTATAGATATGAAGCTCAGGAAATTAAAGATGAAACATCACAGCCCTCTAAGCCAGAGAGAAGTGAACCCAGTATTTAAGAGTCTTATCATTAATAAGATAATCAATATGATGCTACTAAAACTTTAAAGGTCTTTTAGGCTTAGAATTAAGATGCTATCTCTTTAATTCAATGCTAATAGACAGTGTAACCTAACAGTAGCAGGAGATATATGGAGCAGTCTTGCAATAGATGTGTAATTTAGAATAGGTCTGAGTTGATCACTATAATCATCACATCATAACGCAACTTAAACAATAAATCTATATACTCACTGTCATAAACTGACCCCAAACCTCGCATATACTCACTTAAATTACTAATATTTAAACATAAAACCCTACATAAACCCTAATAAAGAATGCCTTATAGTCTACTTTTATCAATCAAAAACTCAATCAAACTACTGAAAGGGTTTTGGGGTTTTGATTATATACTAGAATTTATTAGAAGAGTGAATTTTTTAAAACAAATTTCATCTACTGGACATTAATTAAAATTTAATACGTCAAGTTAATAACAAAGACTATTAGTGTAAAAATTAGGGATAACAAAACTACAGATTCCATCAATCTCAACGAATTTGTCAAGAAATATTAAAGTAGTCAACAAATATTCAGCTATCCTCATCCATATCCTAAACATTTAAAAAATTGTATATTTAATAATTAAAGAAAAGTTCACATATTTATTATATAGATTATAAACATTGATCATATATAAAAAAAATATTAATGCTATTATTTTACCACCACTCCCCAATACAGCCTCCTTCTCCTGCTAACCTCATTAGCTTTTCACATAATTCATTGCTTCTAGGCAGGCCTTTACGATTTATTATTCACATGCATCAATCTAATACATTTTAGTGCTTTCCTAATGTTGGATCATCTAATGTTAATATATCAAGGACATCACGTTTACAATATATTAACATTAGAGTGATCCAACATTAGGAAAGCACTAAGATGTGTTTGATTGATGCATGTGAATAATAAATCGTAAAGGCCTGACTGGAAGCAATAAATTATGTGAAAAGCTAATGAGGTGAGCAGGAGACGAAGGCTGGATTGGGAGTGGTAGCAAAATAATTGTAATATTACTTATTATTAGTCGATGGAATTTATTTAACTATTTTATTGTAATTAGAATTAAATTTTCATAAAATACTACAATTAAAATATAATAATATTAATAATAACAATATGATAACATTGAGATCTCTAGGGACCCCCGATCTAAAATATGTTAATATATATATATATAAGGGTCAAGCCCTTTTAAATTATGTGTTCAAATGCTTGAACAGTTGTCGTCTCCTGTCTATTTCGTCTAGCAATAGTGTCATAGGTGAAGAGGGAAAGGCTGAGGCTATGTCGATAAACCAAATTCTCTGATATTATCTAGATTGAATATCTTAAATTAGCTATGCCGTGTTTTATCCCATTTATACTTTCGGTCTAAATCCAATTTGACTTTCATATATAGTACTCCATAAGTGATTAGAGATAGTCTCATCCATGTTGATTCTAGTAGTTTTCTTGCAGCGGATGACATTGCTATATGTCTAGTCTTTTGAATGACTTGTTTATTGCTATCTGTTTTTGATGGTAGCATTAAATTAGCATCATTAATCCAAGGTGGTGGTTTTGCCCTGAGGTTGATCCAGTCTTCTATGAATGATATTAAAGGTAAAGCATTAAATTTATTCCTAAGGAATCTATCAGTAAGGTTGTCTGGGCCTAATGCTTTGTCATTTGGGAAATTCCTGAGTGAGTCTGTGAGAAGCTTATGCCTTCTAGTGTACCTGTAGAAGGCTGTTCCCATTTAGAATTAGTCTACCTTGTCTTTAAGTGGTTTATTAGGTAGTGAGGAATAGTAGCACCCTGCATTCTAAAGTTCAAGGAATTATTTGACCTTTGTTTTGGATTATTTTATGTCAATATCTTTAAGTTATGTTACTGTTACTATCTTTGCAGGTTTCATGCCTATAATTTTTTCTATGAATTTAGTTGCTTCCTTAGCATTGCCTTTCATCCAAAGGTCTTTAATGATCTAAGTATTATCATTCAAAGTATTTTATGTTTGACTCTTTTAGACTTTTATTTGGGGTTTAATTTGTTTTTTGTTATACCAGTCTTATTCTAGTTACAAATATGACTCTGCGGTTTATTTTGTTACGCACTTTGTTAGGGGGCCACTTATTAGAAACTAAAACTTTTTTAAATTGAAAAATAATCTGATGGTGAAGGAAAAATGTACGCACTGGTGTAACTGAGTGAGCTCGATTCAATGGCGTCAATTGCATTTTGTGACGTCACGCCAATTCTTGTTACTAAATAGGTGTTTTGGAAATTTTGGCCACGTAATTAAGGTCACCTGCTATTATGAATTTAGGATCTTTGAGCTTCTTCTCAATCTCCTCAATGAACGCTTTTTTGTACTTAATGAACTGTTATGATATGTAAAGATTTAATTTACCCAAATGTCTATTAAATTTAAGTCTAATGAAAGAGGTAGTTATTCTAGGAACTCTCTCTGCCAATAAATGATTTAACAAGTGTCATAATTCCATGTTGACCGTCAGAGATCTTAGTCTCTGATGCATATAGATTATAGCCTGGGAAGTGAACCTTAGTATTTCTAGCTTCCTGTAGGCAAACTATATGGGGTTGATGTCTTTAGATCATCTTAAGTAAGAAACTAATGGACTCAACTGATGATCCTCCCATTTTCCACGATATGACTCCTAGTCAGCTTATATTTTCGGTAATCATATGTGATGTACTATTAAGTTACTTTTTAACTTAATACAATTAAAACATAAAATATTGAATATTTATTTATACATTCATATGATGTTTCAATTTTAAATTATATTATTTGAATACACTTGAATAATGACAGAAATCTGGTTTTTAAAGAAATTAAAAAAATTCGTAATAAGTATGATGACAAATGACAATTTTATCGGTACTGTTTTAATTATTGACTTTTTAATTAATAATATTATGTATATTTTATTAATAATAATGAAAGATATTTATTGATAAATACATTTTATTTTAATTGTATAAATAATTATATTTTAAATCACACTTGAATCAAATATATTCACGTTAACAATTTAGCAAATAATTAATAATATTACTATTATTTTATTGCCACTCCCCAATCCAGCCTTCTTCTTCTGCTCGCCACATTAGCTTTTCACATAATCTTGCTTCAGTAGGCTTTACTCTTTATTATTCACATGCATCAATCAAACACATCTCAGAGCTTTCCTAATGTAAGATCACTATAACGTTTATATAGGTAGGTTCTTCACGCTTACAACATCATCTAGTTGCTATATAAACGTTAGAGTGATCCAACATTAGGAAAGCACTAGGATGTGTTTGATTGATGCATGCGAATAATAGAGTGTAAAGGCCTGCGAAGCAATGAATTATGTGAAATGCTAATAAGATGAGCAGTAGAAGAAGGCTGGATTGGGGAGTGGTAGTAAAATATTAGTATTATTGTTAATAATTATTTGCTAAAGTGTTCATTTGAAAACATTAAAATTAATTGTGAAATAAAATTAAAATATTTACACAATTTAAAAGATATATTTATAAATAAAAATACTTCAATGCTATTAAAAAATTATACTAATTTTAAATAAAACGTCAAAAAGTAAAAGAGTACCGTTTAAATAGTCATTGTCCTTTTACTCATTATGAATCTAGTTATTACAAAATAATTAAAAAATTAAATATTCTAAGAATATATAAATCAATTTTCAATAATTTTTAATTTTAACTATATTATAATTTTAATAAGTAAATTATTTACACAATAATAAATCAATTAAACAAATTATTAATAAAATAACTATTATTTTACCACCACTCCCTAATCCAGCCTCATTCTCCTGCGCATCTTATTAGCTTTTTACAAAATTCATTGCTTCTAGGCGGGTCTTTACGCTCTTTTATTCACATGGATTAAGCACACACATCTTAGTGCTTTTCTAATGTAAGATCACTATAACGTAGATATAGTTAGGTTCTTCACGCTCACAACATCACGCTATGCATGGGGATATCTACGTTATAGTGATCTTACATTAGAAAAGCACTAAGATGTGTTTGATTAATCCATGCGAATAAAAGAGCGTAAAGACCCGCCTAGAAGCAATGAATTATGTGAATAGCTAATGTGGCGAGCAGCAGAAGGAGGCTAGATTGGGCAGTGGTAGTAAAATAATAGTAATATTGTTATTTGTTTGATGGTTGATCAATATATGTTTTTTATAAATAAATTTATTTAAGTAATAAATATAATTTATGAATTGAAATTTATTCAATATACTTATATTATATATTAAAAAAATTATTTAAATCTAAATTGAATATAAATGCGGAAATGATAAAAGACCTTGTCTTCAGTTGACATTATCATAATTCTATTTTAATGATTTTGTTAGAAGGAATTTATGGTTTTTATTTAAACTTTAAACAAAACTATTATTTTAATTTAAAAATAATACACCCAAAAATTAAATAAAAATGATTAATAATAATTTAAATTATTATTTTATATTAATTAACTGTTTTGAATTTTATATCTATTTAAATACATTTACGTTTACACAATTGCAAATTATTAACAATATTACTATTATTTTCCTATCACTCCCTAATCCTGCTTCCTTCTCCTACTTACCTCATTGGCATTTCACGTAATTCATTGCTTCTAGCCAAGCCTTTACATTCTATTGTTCGCAAGCATCAATCAAAAACATCTTAGTGCTTACCTAATGTTGGATCACAATAACGATTAAATAGGTACGTTCTTCACGCATAATCGTTAGAGTGATCCACCACTAGAAAAGCACTGGGATGTGTTTGATTGATGCTTGCGAATAAAAGAGCGTAAAGACCCGCCAAGAAGCAATGAATTTTGTGAAAAGCTAATAAGGTGAGCAGGAAAAGGAGGCTGGACTGGAGAATGGTAGTAAAATAATAGTAATATTATTAAATAATTGGCTGAAAAAATGATTTTTATTTTTAATAGATTTACGATAAAAATATGGTAAAAATATATGTTATTAATTTTTCATTTTATATGTTTTAAATATTAATTTGGATACATAAGTTTGTAATCAAAAGTTGTTAATATGTTTTTATTATAATAGTAGTAGTAAGTCATATTTTAATGAATTTAAAATTTCAGAAAGAACCTTTTAAATCATCTTTTGTCCGAAATTTCAGATCAATATAATTTAATTTTATTTAATTTGAGGAACTGGTTTAGGTTTGAAAATGTATTTTAAATATTTAAATTCTTTTGGTCAACAGTCAGCTGTTGCTCATGAAATTCCTAAAATTTATATATTATTTTAAATTATCATCTTCTATTTATTCAGATATTATTTTTTTGCTTAGCTAATATCAATATTGGGTATGTTTCCGATTTTCTTGTAGGATGATTTGTAAATTAGAGTTAAAAATGTAATGAAAATCAATTTAAGTCCTGATCTAAGAACCTCATTTAAGTACATCAGGCAAGTTGCTTGGACTCATAAAAATACTTCTGAATAATTATAGGGTGAACTTACCAGTAAAATGTTCGATCATTGTTCATTCAATTATTGTAAAACTGAAAAAATCTATTCTTGCATTTTGTGATTTATTTCATCAAGGTTATGAATAATTCAACATATAATCAGCTCATATTTCATAATATAATATACTATCTCGAGGTTACGACATCTAGTAAGTTAGGAGTATTGGCCCTACCAATTTAGGTACCCCGGAGTTTTAAAGTGAAGGCACTCAGTTTTTACAAGATAAGTCCCGGATGTGAGAACCTCCTCAATGCTTCAGGCAAGGTATAGGGGGACCACGTCAATAAACGTCGACCGTTGATTATCTCAAGTAGTATTAAAACTGAATGATCCCATTATCATTGAACAGGAGAAATAGGTGAGCAATGATAATGAAAAGAGTTTTGTTGTGGGACACACCGCATGATTCCCCAACAGGCTCCATTTGTCAGGAAAATAGAATGAAAATCTACAGAAATAACTTAGAGAGTACAATCATAAGTTTCCCCATCTAGCCTTAGTTAGGGGTCAGTTCTGACATAGAACTGAATGGGGTTTTAAATGATATAACACCTATAAAAAGAAGAAACTCTCAGTAAGATAATGAGAAAACACTAGGTAATAGTGGAGTTTGCGCTAACAACGGAATGGGGGGCCTACGTGCACACCAACATCAATGCTGACCAACAGGTTTGAGACATAGTTCCGAAATAGTGAATAAGTATGAATTATCTAACTAGATTGATTTCATATCTCCAGAATTAATTTCAATGCTAAAACTAACTAACTAATTATATACTAACTCGCATAAGAAATTTTAAATTGAGTAATCATTGTAATTTAACTTTAAACTTATTATAAAATTAAAAAACATCATAATCTTAACTTTGAAGAACAACTACAGTTGTAGGAGAAGAATTAATTGAAGTTGTATAAAGAATAATATGCTTTTCGTTTTATTGCACTTTCGTGGGAAGATTTAAATATTTATTCTGCTAGATCCGATAGTCTAAATAAATTTGTAGAGGCAATGTGGTTTCTCAGAGTGGCCTTGCACTGCTTCGAAAAGACAGTTTTTGCTTGATGACTTTGCATGATAACATTGCTCAATATCTGCAATACAACCCTTCCTCCCAATCGGAATGGCTTATATTACAGTTTTAAGGGTATTTACTCCGACCAGAGTAATGAACTCCATTTTTGTGAGTTTAATCCACTTACCCTGATCAACCTCTTTATATCAAAGTTTTAATTTAGAATTATTGAGCTAGTTTCTTCTTATGATTCGCTATTCATAAAACGATGACTCATCTTTCCTGAATTAATTCGATAGGCATTTCCAAAATATCCCAAAAACTAATGGTCTGGTATGGTAAGTCTTGCCTAAATCTCCATGGAGGATTCATTACAAATTCCTACATTCTGCCATTAGTTTTGAGGGATACGTCAAAAATTTGATCCCACATTCTCAAGTTCTTGAAGTCCCCCCTCATACAGCACTGTGTTGGTAAGCTTAATAGGTTAGACTCTTCACATTTATTTGATAACTTTTCAGTTCTTGGCCTCTTTTAATTTTAGGAGAAACTATTTTGAAGTCTATAATTATTCCCATCTTCACATAGGCATACTAGCTTTTTTTAATCGCCTTTTGATATGTATAGTTGTTTAAGCATTTTTTATCGTGCGTTTCTACTTCGTTGCTCCAGCTGAACTTCTTGAAACAATAAAAGCATACTCTCTTAGATTTTTACTACTTCTTTTTGTTTTTCTTGGTATTTATCTTGTGATAATGGATGAAATGCGAGTTCATAAAGTTGCCTTGAGAACTGCTTTTTCATCATTAAATAAACTACACCGGTTCTATTGCATATAAAATCCTCAGCATTTATTTTCTTGTCCATTTATTAATTACAAGCTTTTTATAATTATTCCTTTACTATTTATTGACATATATTATTTTATTAATTTTTAAATAAAATTTAATAATATTCATAGTAATTTCGCAGCAAATTATTTATAATTTTAATGAATAACTTAATATAAATTTATCAACATTGTTTATTTGAGTATTTTGATGAAATTTTTATTTAAAAAAAAGCTAAAAATATTTGTTATTTCAATTTATTTTGAATATTGAATTATATTGATAATATAACATCAATAAGGTAAATTAATCATTATATAATAATCAATAAATGTAATCTAATACAATACTTAATTTTAAATTAGTTGATTATTTAAATTATAAACTTAAAGTATATATAAAATTTTTAAATCAATAATATTAAAGAAAAAAGAATAATAAAATTAAAAATAATATAAACCACCATTTTTTGAAATAAAAAAATTAGTAACAAATTTTTATATTAAATATATTAACATAATTTTATATTAATTAATATATAAATAAAATGTTAATCATTGGATATTTGTTAAAAAATAAGAATATATAAATATAAGATAAATCATAAGAATAAAAAATAATTATTCGCTCTACATCCCTGTGATAGTTGCAATTGAAATAAATTATATTTTAATATCGTATTTTATCCACTAAGATTTCTCATTGCTCAATTTTGCAATCATTTTCAATAGATTTGCTTGAATCAAGCCCCTTCTCTTGGATCCTCAAGTTGAAATTGAAAGCAATTTCATATAAACTGCAACAACTTTTTAAAATGCATATCTGCCAAATCTCCACCAAATACTAGCAAGAATCCTTATTTTTCGTTCTACATCCCTGTGATAGTTGCAATTGAAATAAATTATATTTTAATATCGTATTTTATCCACTAAGATTTCTCATTGCTCAATTTTGCAATCATTTTCAATAGATTTGCTTGAATCAAGCCCCTTCTCTTGGATCCTCAAGTTGAAATTGAAAGCAATTTCATATAAACTGCAACAACTTTTTAAAATGCATATCTGCCAAATCTCCAC
>ARYC01020940.1:0-30109 GCA_000711775.1 Oxytricha trifallax
TTTTTCTGATTTCTTAAGCTTCCAACATAGTCTTTTTTGGTAGATTGTTTTGACTTTGAATTTGTGCTGCTTCATTTACGTTTTGCTGTCTCTACCTTTCTTCTTCTAGTATTTGATAAAATTTAAGGTTATTGTAGAAAATATCGATAGGATTTACTCTTGTGATTTCCTCTACTTTAATATCAAAATCTTCAAATTAAAGTTTGTTTCTCTTTATTGCTTTTTGAATCAAAGATATATAAGGTGCGAAATCTATTAACAATTTTCCAGCTATTGAAGTGAATAGTTTTAATATCTCTTAAACTAAATTTGTCAAATTTGGAGAAGTTTCCATAACTTGTAGGAGCTGATGAACAATTTAACCTACATGTTCCCTTAAGAAAGTACATTCTTTTAAAGTATCAATAGTTTTTAAGATTTCAATACTCAAACTTAAATCAGCACCTTAAATACCATTAGATCCTATTCTAAAAAGCAGAGGTATGATAATGTATAAATGATCATCTAAGATAGAAGTGTGAAATTCCTTAATTGTCTACACTCAAAACCCCAAAACCCCTTCAATTGTTTAATTCAGTTTTTGATTGATAAAAGGAGACTGCATAATTATTAGGGCTTTAATAGGGTTTATGTAGGGGTATAATTTTTAAATATTAGTAATTAAAGTGATTATATGCGATGTTTGGAGTCAGTTCATGACAGTGAGTATATAGATTTATTGTTTAAGTTGCGTTATGGATGTGATGAATATAGTGAATAGCCTGTTCTGAATTATACATCTATTGCAAGACTGCTCCATAAATTTCCTGCAACTGTGAGGTCTCATTGTCTATTAGCATTGAATTTAAAGAGACAGCAGCTTAATTCTAAGCCTAAAAGACCTCTAAAATTTTAGCAGCATCATATCGATTATCTAATTAATGATAAGACTCTTAAATACTTGGCTCACTTCTCTAGAGAACTGTGATGTTTCATCGCCAATTTCCTGAGCTTCATATATCTGCTTAATCTATAGCGAACATATTTAAAAAAACGGAATATCTTACAAGACAGTCAATCGCATTAAGAGAGTGATTGACTTTAATGTTCGATTTTATAAGACTAATTTAAATTATATTCGATTAAATGCAGAGGTCTTAAGAGCATAATATAAAGTTCATACACGCTGATGAGGAGTATTTACATTCAATACCTTTATATCAAGGTCTTGGTACAAGAGGTATAGTAATATAGAAGTTTATGACTAAAGGTTTAAGGTTTAAACTCATGCAATACTTGGTGGAATAAGCGAACATAATGGCCTCGTGATTTATGTTATCCACCCTCGCTCAATATAGACCGAATAATACATAAAGTTCTTGTAATAACTCAGAGATAAGTACGCGGACTTAGAGATTATTATGTTTTGTAGTTAACTTATCTGTCCATAAAACTAAAAATACAAGGAAGGAATATGAAAGGCTAAACATAAAACCTGTATTTAATGTTCCATACAGTCCTCAATTCAATGGAATTGAGTTATATCGGGGGTTATTTAAAGGCCACTACAAGAAATTTCTACTCTATTACTTGATGCACGATCTGAAGATAGATACAGTAGATTTTATAAAGAGTGCTGCTAACAGAGTCTGCGATGATAAAGCTAAATTATGCGCAAGAGAAGAGAGATTTTGTATATATAAATAGGTTTTAGATTTAAGCGAATGAAAAGTTCACATATTAAATTTTCCTGTATAAGGATTTGGCTTCTCTTTCTTTACTTCCTCTTAAAGCTTGCTTGGGCCTATGTTTCATCTCTTAGTGCCAGCTCCCGCATCTATGTTCATCTCTTCTGGCTTTAATAAATCTTTGAAGAGCTTCTTACTCAATTCATGTTTTACTTGAGACTTCTCTCTCTCTCTCTGTTTAATTTGCTGCGCCCTTTTATCAAGTATATAGCAGTACCAGGTTTTTCTATAAAGTTAGAAGACTAAGTTTACTTGAGATAAAAGGATGCTTTTGAAGTTCCTATAACCAGGTGTCACTTATTTTAATACCTTGCTTGTCTTTTTCTTCAGGAGAGATACTGTAGCGTTTCTTATGAGCTTCTTAAATAACTTCATTTAAGAACTCAGGTTTCAGAGTTGAAAGAACACCAAAGAAGAAGTTTCTCTCTGTCAACTTATTTGAGAGCTGTAGCTTTGAAGGCAGAGAGCTACGTCCGGATCACTCATAGCATCGTCATATAGGCTTGTCACTGATATCTCAGGGTAGTTAGGTTCTCTATCATCCTAATTTCATTAGACTTAAAAGCTTTTTTCTCTTCACTCAGTAAGGCTTTTAAGAATGAGATTTTAGTTCCCTCCTAAGTTGGCAAGAACAATCCAACTATCATGAAAATATTAATCTTAGTTAAGAACTTACCTTGCTATACCAAATATCTATAGAGGTCCTCTTTACTTCGAAATTTTCCTATTAAATCTTGAGATTAAATTCTCTTCATTGCATCATTCATAGACTCCATCTTGCTTCCTCTTTCTAGAAATGTAAATGAAATTTTAAATTATGGATATCCATTCTAAGTTTATTAAAATCTTACTACTAAATAGGGAGGATCTACTGGAGGTCAACCTTGCAAAGATTTGAGGAGAAGCATTGAAAAACTAGCTCCAAGTTTTACAGATGATTTCCATTTTTATCAATCTATCTCCATTAAATTGCTCCTAATAATGCTTAATTATTTTAGGAGGTCCTCCAAATTCAGTTCGAACTTTAGAAGGGGGGGGTCTAAGTCGGTGCAAAATTTTTTTTCTCAAAAACATCAAAATCCCTAAGTCGGTGCATGATCAATTTTTGACATTATTGATATATTTTATCATCCTACCCCACATAAAAAGTATCATTATTAACTAAAATTTATGTCTCAGCTTCTGATTCGAACTCCTTCATGATATTTTGATCATAGAACACTTATAATTATTATTACAAAAATATTTTTTCTCTGTGACAGATATTCGTTTAAGTAAAATAATAATATATTATTTCATATTTTAGTATCTAATTAGTCAGTAAGCAACAAAATTGGGGATTAAAAACATCATAATTATTCGCAAATCTTAATGTTGTCTTGAATTAATATAAAAATCATTGACTCAATTAATATTTTTTTTAATTACAATAATCAATGTGTACGAATTTTTTAATTCAAGACAACATTAAGATTTGCGAATAATTATGATGTTTTTAATCCCCAATTTTGTTGCTTACTGACTAATTAGATACTAAAATATGAAATAATATATTATTATTTTACTTAAACGAATATCTGTCACAGAGAAAAAATATTTTTGTAATAATAATTATAAGTGTTCTATGATCAAAATATCATGAAGGAGTTCGAATCAGAAGCTGAGACATAAATTTTAGTTAATAATGATACTTTTTATGTGGGGTAGGATGATAAAATATATCAATAATGTCAAAAATTGATCATGCACCGACTTAGGGATTTTGATGTTTTTGAGAAAAAAATTTTGCACCGACTTAGACCCCTTCCTGTTTTCTTATTGGCAAGTATATTTTCACTTTTAAAAACTACATCTTACATTCTAAAAAATGAGTGAGATTCATTACATTGCAATTTAGTGAGAAATTTATACTATAAAGATATCAGTTCTTGCTAATGAAGAGATCAGAGTCTTTTCTATAATATAGATAATATGATTGGTAATATATAAATATAATTTAATTAAGTTAGGTTTTATATCCAAACTTAACTTAATTATAATTAAAGTAATAATCGCCTTTGGTGGAGTACTACCTGAATATAATATTAGGACTATTTGCCCTTTAAAGTCTCCTCCTTTTCTTCTTTTGACTGAAATTCTTAGCAATTAGTTTCTCCATTTTCCACTTATTTTGTCATTATAATTTCCCCTTAATTATTGTTTATTATTAATAAAGTTTAATTGTACTTTTTTGTGTTTATTCTCCTTTTTTAGTTGTTAATTTTTAAATGATTAAATTATAAAAAGAATATAATCGCGTACAAATTCTTTATGTTTTACTATTTAAAGGACTTCATTGAAACAATGTTTTGAAATATTTAAACATTTGATATAGGTTTGAGAAAATTTAGTAAAATAATATCCTAATTTGATAGATAGCTGAAATAAAGCAGCGAGAGAATGGAAATCTAGTTAAGAAACTTAATAAAGACAACGAAGAAAATTTATGATAATTTATTACTTATTATTACTTGCGACTCTAAGTAAATATATATAACATTTTGAGTATGTTAAATAGAAAGTAAGATATAAATACTAATAAAAGTAAAGTACAATAAAAACGAATATAGCAAACATAAGAGATTATAATTATCTAAGGCATTATATTAAACAGCTTAAAGAAAGCATTTATGCCAAAAAGCTACATAATTCTCAATAATAGGTCTACTTAATATATATATACAATGCAAAGGATTTAAGAAGAAATATTGGCAATTTATAAATTAGATAAGAATATTTATTAAGTATATTGCAAAAAGTTACTATTACTAATTCAATAAACTTAGCAGTGTAAAATCTCATATATTTAATATAAATATTTCAGTAGTAACTATATAGTTATGGATATCTTGTCGATGTACTAATGGAAAATTCTTGAGGAAAAGTAAGATGTAGAACTCGAAGAAAACATTTTTATCCACCTCAGTAGACTCTTCGAGTAGGTTCCATGTATAGAGTGGAGAAGTGGCAGATCTTTTCATTATGAAAAGTTATGCCTTTATGTGATTTAAACTCTCCAACCTTAATTTAATTAAAAAATATTTAATATATAGAAAGTAACGGTTTAAACTTTTGTAATCCGACTTCAGAAGCCTTGGCTACATGAATTTCACTATCAAAGGTTCACCATTAGATGAGCAGGAGAGCTTTTTATATCTAATGTGTGAGAAAAGTGACAATAAAAAGCTTTTATTTTCTTACATTCTTATATGAAAAATTGGATAATTAATAAACTCTTTAATTTAAACGACATCTATCACTCTAATTTCTTGAGTTATTCAATTTCAAATAGTTATAAATCAGAAGGATGGTAATTCGAATTTATATATTTACTGATAAATTAGAATATATAAAATAACCAAATTAAATTTACATATTTATAAAATTATTCTATTAGAATAAATATGAAATTAATCAAACAAATGAACCAAGTAACTTAAAAATTTTATCTTATTTAAATAGTAAACCTCTTAAAACTAGAACTGTTAAATATATTAATAATTTAAATGCTTACTATCGTAAAAACAGATAAATATATATATATATATATGAAATACAATCTCATTTTAAATCCAGCAATTATTAGCTTATTAATAATGCAACAATTAATTTGCCACATGGAGATTTGTAAAAAATGACTTTGTAAATAGAAGAGTTGAGAAAATGAGAACTATTATAATGTAAGAATAAAACAAGAAGAAATTATGAATTAGTGCATTTATCTAGTCATCTTGAATGTGAAATAGTCGTTAAGAATAAAATTGAAATTAAAGTGTTTAAGTAATAGTAGAAGATTCAGTGAAATAACTTTAACTTTGTAAAATCTGGGGGCTTTAAATCTAACAGTAGAGGAAGAAATTAGTAATTGAAGCAGAAGAAATGCTGAGAAAAAATTAAAATAATGGACATTAAATAATAACAGCAGGCAAATTATATATCTCTTCAAGAAATTTATGCGATATAAGGAGCTAAGATGATCATGCTAAGTAATTTATCAATTTAAATTATATTAGATTTATTAATTTTATATTAATAATATGGTAAATAATTGCTATAATTTACCCAATTTAAAATAAAATGATAAGATTTATAAAAAATCATTGATTAACTGACTTTTACAATTAGTAAAAAATGTTTATTAACAAATTATAGTTAATTGGTAAAAATAGATAGAAAGATAAAATTAGTAAATGTATTACAAATCCTTTAATCTGTCAAGTTTGGAGCAATAATATTTCTATTATCGAAGGATTTCAATTATTTAACTAACTAAGAGTAAATTAAAACAAATTAGATATACTTCTACATAGATATATGTCTAAATTATTTTTTAATTATTCATATAATTTATTAGCAAATTGTTTATTTTTTTTCTCAATTACTTTATATTTATAATTTACTATGATTATTACAGATTAAAGGCTCAATAAATGTTAAGTTATTAGTAATTATGTATTTAATTATTGATAGAAATACAATATATAATAAAGAAGTTTATATATTGATAGATAATTACTTGAAGGTAAATCAAATGTGATTATAAATCCTTCATGATTTTGATTTACTTTTAAATTTATTTATGAGTTTGAAAATCTCTCTTTTTCTTCTCTGAAGCTGATTCCTTCTCATACAACTACTCATCTTTGTTCATCATGCCTGCTCCCTCCTCTTCTACATCGCTCCCTAACTTTTCATGCTCCTATTATCTGAGAATCAGTTGTGTTTAGCTCAGATAGAGAGCTCTTTAAGAGTTTGGTTTTGTTTATCATCGTGTTTAGGTTCACTATATTAAAATGGGGATATTTTTATTTTTTAAATATAAATTAAACTAAATAAAACAGCAACTAATTTGCAATTGGTATAAAAAGAATTTGATATAGTAAAGTATTAAAAAAATGTCTGTATGAAATGGCCGTTACTTTACGCCAACTTCAATAAAAATGTTGAAAAGTCCGAATCCTGCTTTGGAAATTCTATATTTCTGCATGAATATAAATCAAAATAATTTTCAAGCAAAACTAAGGGGGGGAAGTTTCCTGCACTCGAGGAAGTTTCCTGCACTTTTTTTTTTATATACTAAATTTAATAAATTTTACATAAATTATCAAATTTAATATTATTATGACCCATGAAATATATAGATCATATTGTTTATCATTGATGTAGCTCAATATAATTAATCTAACATTATATTTGAATGGTAAAAACAAGATAAATTAAATCGTAATTACACTAAAAATTAGATACATTATTTGGAAATAATATAGTGAAGAAATATACTTGTTATGAGACAGAACCTACAAATACCATATGAAAAATGTCAAATTTTTTGGAATCTGAACACAGATATTGACTATTAATCTAGTATAATCAAAATGGGGAAACAGTTAAAAACTAATAAAAAAAGAGTTCAAATATAAATATGATCTTAACTAATTATATCAACTTAAATCAAACTGTAGCTATTTTGAAAAGATTAAGTGCTTATTTATTATATTTTTAATTAATTAATTAACTATGTGAAATGGAATTTTTGTTTTTTTCAACTTTTCTGATTCGTTTGTATTTTAGGGCATGTTTTGTAGGTTAGGCATTTGTATTCATTGTTGCAACTTTCTTGTGTTTTTTTTGTCAAAAAATTTTAGATATCTTCAGGATATCTTCCTTGAGCTATCTTCAGGATATCTTCCTAAGAAAAAATAAAAAAATAAATTTTACTGTAGTAATAGCAGTAACAGCAACAATAACAACAATAATAGGTAATAATAGCAATAGCAATAAAATCACCAATAATTATTGAGCTGGGATTTTTCCCAAAAAATCCAATTTTATTAAACTTCTCATTTTTGACAGCTTTAGATGAAGAAGAAGAAAATAGTGATGATGAATAAATAAAGTAATAATCTGTGATTTCTAAATTTTTGAAATTCTTTAGAATTTCAGTAGCTCAATAATTATTGGTGATTTTATTGCTATTGCTATTATTACTGCTATTATTGTTGTATTGTTGCTGCTATTGCTATTACTACTGTAAAATTTATTTTTTTTATTTTTTCTTAGGAAGATATCCTTAAGATAGCTCAAGGAAGATATCTTGAAGATATCTAGAATTTTTTGACAAAAAAACACAAGAAAAGTTGCAACAATGAATACAAATGCCTAACCTACAAAACATGCCCTAAAATACAAACGAATCAGAAAAGTTGAAAAAAACAAAAATTCCATTTCACATAGTTAATTAATTAATTAAAAATAAAATAAATAAGCACTTAATCTTTTTTCAAAATAGCTACAGTTTGATTTAAGTTGATATAATTAGTTAAGATCATATTTATATTTGAACTCTTTTTTTATTAGTTTTTAACTGTTTCCCCATTTTGATTATACTAGATTAATATTAATTTATAAATTAAAATATAATTTTAACAATGAAATAAGTCCTGATGTTGGTTGATAATTGTTATAAAAATTAATTTTTTAAAAATAAAAAAATTTTTAAAAAATAAAAAAAGTGCAGGAAACTTCCCTAAAATTTTTTTTATCATAAACCAGTGCAGGAAACTTACCCCCCCCAAAACTAAAATAATTTCCAAAGCAGGATTCGAACATTCAAGTTTTTTATTGAAGATGGTGCATAGTAACGGGCATTTTACACAGAAATTCTTTTAAAACTTCCTATATTAAATTCTTTATATACCAATACAAATTAGTTGCTGTTTTATTTAGTTAAATTTATATTAAAAAATAACAATTTCACCATTTTGTTTATACTTATAAGTATCCTTCACTTATTTCTTCTGGGAGCATAAGTAGCCTTCTACTTCGACTAGGTCCTCGTCTGCATTGTTGAAATAAACTTCCTGACCATCTAGGTGATCAACCAGTTTCATTCTGTTGTCGTTCTCCATAACTCACTCATCCCATGTATCATTGTGAGTCTTCATGAAAAAAATTGTTTCATTTTCATTTCTCCTCATTTGCCAACTACAAAAAATCTTGATTTCTCCTCTCGACAACTTACTCAATTTCCTCTTCATTTACGCTGATTCCAGATTTGTCAATCTCTAGTTTCAAATGCTTGACTTCAAGATTAAATATCATGTAATATATTTAAATGTTTACTTAATCTATGAAGTTTGGTTCTCCTTGTTGCTCGAGGGCTAAGTGATTTTTCAACAGTAAGGCTCTAATTCCGCAATCCTCTAGGTAAGTAACCTGATGGATCTCAGGTTTAAATGTGATTTTGTTCACTGAAAATTCTTTGCCCACAATCTCCTTCAAGAGTTAGCTGATTGTTGTATAAAAGATCACTGCTAGACTCCTACTGTTCTACTTAAGTAATACATTCAAAACCCCAAAACCCCTTAATGAGGTTTATAAGTGCTTTGATTGATGAGGGTAATGTTGGGGATTAGGGTTTCTTTTTGATTGATTTCATTTTTGGTGTTAGATTCAATATCATTTTTTATTTTCATGGTTGAGATTCGTTATCTTTTAATTTTTATCCTGACTACATCTATGTAAATGTTATCTAAAAATTATTCCACTTTGGAAATTTTAATGATATAAAATTATTTTCTTGCTTTACTTAGATAATTAAAATAGTAAACTTTTATGAAAACTTCATTTCTTAATTCTAAGGTACTCCATTTTTCAAAATGTTTTGGTACCAATATAGTTTTAATTATTTAGTACATGGTTCTAATTATGTTTTAAACCAAAATGGAACTTTTCCATTAAAATCTGATTAGTTTAAAACTAGGTACTAATTAAGTTTTGGTACTATTAATTTGGTACCAATTAAAATTTAACTATTTTAGTACTGGTACTAATTAAATTTAAACAAATTTAGTACTAATTTAATGGAATTTAATAGGTTAAAATGGAAATCCATCTCTGAAAATTGTTACAGATTCTGCAAACTTTCTCCACATATCTCTACATGATTGACCTTCTATAAGATGGCCATATTTAATAGGTGTCTAAAATTTAAGTCAAATAAGAAATACAAAATTTAAAGTTTGATTTCCATATATAATAATTCTACAACTAAAACATGTTCATTATGTATCACTCAGATGCCTTAAAATCACTCATTTTATGCATATTTTCCACTTAAACAATATTCAACTAACAAAAATCTTTTATACTGGACTTAAATATGTAAAAATAGTAAGAAAGCAAAAGGAAATGAAAATATTTTATTAAATTAGAAAAGATTATATAATGAAAATTTCGAAAATATTTCTGCAAAAATGCCAAATTTCTGAAATGATGTAATCATCTAACATCATAAACACCATCCATTAAAGTGATAACTCATGAAAAATATTTAAAGTTAAAAAAAATGTATACAAAACTAATCTTTTTCAAATAAAAATGCTATAACTTATACATAAATATGGAAACAAATAAGTAGAGCATAAAATAATTGATTGAATAAAACTTTCATATTTACATTACTAGAGTGAAATTGATGCTTCAAATGTAAAATAAACCCTAATCCCCAACATTACCCTCATCAATCAAAGCACTTATAAACCTCATTAAGGGGTTTTGGGGTTTTGATTTCAGCAACCTTTGTATCCTCTGTAATTCTCAGAATCATACCGTTTCCACAAATCTTAATATTACCTTGAAAACTTAGTGGGATTATGATACTTTTGATTATCCTGTATCTCTCTAAAATCTACTGTTGTCACGCTTCTAATTAGTCGTCACCATAAATTTCTGAATTTATTTGATTCCTTGTCATCCACGATAATAAATGATCGAATTAAGTGTTAAGTATTTCACTCGTTTATATGTGCTTCTTCGATTTATTTAAAAAATACCTCAACCGTGATCTTTTGGATATGTTTTCATGGTATCATATCGTTATGTTGTCACTCTCATTTATTTCACTCGTATGTTCTTGTTGTTTCTCTTTCATAATTTCTCGCTCTTTTGTACCGTTTCATCTGCCATTCTCATAGTTGGTGAATCTCTGTACTAGTGCTTTTTATATCTGGATTCTTGTGCCAGGAAAGCATAATTTGATTACAAGTCTAGTAGTTTTTGTGGACTACATCTTCTTAGCTAGTTTTTTTTTACATCAAACCCTAACATGTAACTTCAGCCATGTCTATTAGTAATTTGACTTTCACCTGGTCTTAATGGATGCATGGTGACCGATTAATAAGCACATTGAATTAGGCTCTTTTTGGTAATATCTAATTGATCCTCTTGCTTTGATTTGATTGTCCGATCTTGAGTTGCTCTTAACCCTATTTGCTTATTTAGCGGATCTTCTTAACGTTTGTTCTCTCTGATCCCTAAGATCTCCTGATTCTTACTTCTATCTCTGTGCATTTATCAGATCTCTTTTAACTTTGCCAAAACTCACCTTAAACGTATCACTTTTTGTATATCTGTTTTCAAAAATTTTATTATTGGTTTTGGTGAAATTTGGGCTGGTGTGATTCACTTTGTTTTCTTCCATCAGGTTGATCTTTTTTGATTTTTCTTAATTAATTATTATTAGTTTCTATCATTTAATTTTTATATATTTTTTATTTAATTGTCATTGAAATATAATATATTATTTTATATTACAATTGTAATCATCATTTGTAGTATTACTTCTAACAAAAAGATCTAACTCGGATCTCCCAATAAATCCTTTTTATAAGCATTTCAATACAATTATGAGTTTTGTTTATTAATTATGAACAATTTTGAAAGTTAACTAAGGTCCAATATAAGATTTATTAAATCTAATTTTGAATAAAATAAACTGGTTATCTTATTCTTTAGATGTGATTTTTCATTGATATCTTCATATACTTAACAATTTTAAACATTTATGACTATTCATTTATTATTGAATGGGTTAAGTACAATACTCAAAATGAAGATATTAATCCATTTTTCTTAACTATAGCTAGTTATGTAATATTTTATTAAATTATTTTTTCTCTCTTGTCTTAATGGCTATGAAAAGCGGCTACACATAGCGAAGACATAAAATTAAAAACTTTACAGTAAAATTACGTATGTAGTTTCATAGAAATGTGGGTATTATTCATTTTTTTATTGATAAATTATTTCAAATTAAAATTTACTTCTTAAAAAAATCTCAGCATAATCCCTATTTTATTTAATTTAAACTATTCAGATCAATTTATGATAGTATAATAAATCATTAATCTATCATTTATTATAGCTCAATCTTAAAGGTAGTACTGCATAATTATTTTTATATGTTTATAACTAAGTTATGAATAAATTTATGAAGTTATGTTAGTTAACATAATAGCTATTTAATTACTTAAATGATTAAAACTAAAGTAGTTGATTTTAAATTATTTAGTTATAAAAATACAAATTTATAGATCAATTATGAGTTGTTATGTTGTTCAGTAATATTTTAAATAAATGATCAGATAAAGAAAAGGGATAATTTTGAAAATTCACAAATTTCCATGATAATCAATGTAAGCATTATGATTTATAAGAGAAGTTATTTATTGGGAATAAAAGATGGAGATACGAATTTCTAAGAGCAAATATTATATTGCATTTAATGAGGTCAATTAATTTTTAAGTAATTATTTTTCAATTATAAATATATAATTTAAGATACGAATGACATCATCTTTCAAATAAAAAAAAGAATAGAAGTTAAAAGCTTAAAATTATACATTTTACATTAAACATAAACTTCTAAAGATTATGATTAGTTTACACATATCCTTTAGGTAAATAGTCGCAAACAAATGTATAAATACTATAATTTTAGAAACTTTAAGAATATAGCATATAATTAAATCCTGAATTTAAACCTTAAATTATTACAAGAATCATTAAAGTAAAAAAATTGATTAAACATTATTTACTAACGATGATGAAAACATAATAATTAAGAAGTGAAATATCATAAATAGTCCCTTTACTAAACTTTCTATATAATAAAACCCCATTGAAGATGACAAAAGATAGCATTAAATCTTTAATAATTCAATAAATAGCCAAATTGTTGATAAATATTAATTATATTTTGATTAAGTTTACATTTAACTGCAACAACTTACAGTGAAAATAGATGCTTTTAATTAAACAGAAAACAATTAACCCCGTCATATCAATAAACAATATTGAATCAGAGCATTAAGCCTCACTGCCATAAATGGTGACTAAAATGTCTTAGCATATATATCCCTTGTGAAGAGAAGGACATGGGTGTTCTATGGCCAGGCCAGTGCTACGACTGTATATGATGATGTGACAGAAAGGTCTTCAGCATGCAACAGTGTAAAGATGGAACAAAGGCATCACATAGTAGTACTCTCCCTTGATTTTCACTAAATAACATTAAACTAAACACCAAGGCAACCAGAGCAAATCAATGACTTTGTATCCTTCAACAATCAAGTGGCCATCTCTAGCAAAACCAACTATACTTGTGATCCTATGGGCTGCTGAAACATTAGTGTTGTCATATTTTAAGACCTCTTTCGTGCATTGTTAGTTAGAATAGCATGATCTAGTAACTCCATTTGCGCTGAGACTGTTGATATTTGCGAAAGAACTGAAAGAGAAGTAGTGATAGACGATCTTTTATTCATTGCTTCCTATACAATGATCAACTTCAACTATCTTGGCATGTGAGAATGCTCCCTATGGTGAGAAGAAGTCGTAGAAGTGCTTTAAAGTGGCAGAGTGTTTGGGAACTCCATTGGTTGAGACGCCAACGAGCGCAGCGAGCACAGTGAACTGCTTCAGGATCCCAATGCCTCCATATTGGCAATAGCTCTGCGTCATCATCAAAGTCCTATAGATTGAAGTAGAATCCGCAAGGTGTCACAGACTGCAACATAGAGAAAAGCGCTTTGTCTAGAGTGGAAAAGGGCTGCAGACTAAAGAGATTGGCAGGGTTTAACAGTAATGATTTTCTCTCTATTACCAAAATCATCGGCACTATTTTTGTAAACCATTTCTTTTGGAAACTCCAATAGCCTTTTGGGAAACAGTGATTCTTGATTATCTCGGCTCCTCGAGCAGATATCTGAGTCGGAAGTTCAACCATCGTGAGATAGCTCCAGCTGCGTCGATTGTTGCCACTGGTAGCTCCCAATTCTAAGATTTGCCTATTACTTCGACTACAATAGTGAAAGTCAAGATTAAAAGCTAATGCCTAGACTTGTTGCCAAGAATAATCAACACAAGACGCCAGGGTTTCAGAATCAAATATCTACTTGATCGCAAATGAAATTTACGAGTCAATGCTCATCAACCAGGGTAGAATAGAGACAGTATTCTTTTACTTGATGCTATCATGGAGGTTCAAGATATGTGGTTAGGAAAGAACATGGAGAAGACTGATATCGAAAAGATGCTTAAGTCTGTAAATTTAAAATAGTGGATTCATTGACTACTCTGGCTCGTCGATGCCTCTATGAATAAGACTAATCTCCACAGAAACGAGAATGCTCGACAAGGATGGCAGTGGCTTATCTCATCTGAGGAAATCAAGGAAATTCTTGGCTTTGGGAAGACTGTCTCAGAGGAAGCTGTAAATGACATTATTAAATAAGTCAAACTATGGGAGGCAGTCAGATGTTATTCAAAGAATTCTCGCATATGATGAAAAGATTTTCCAGCTGATTATTTTGCATAGTAAATGGCATAATACATTAAATTTACGAATTTCATGCATCCTAATTTTCACAATCTTTTATTTAAATTTTTATTCAAATTTATACTTAATAAATTAATTGATCTCCTTGCATTAATTAATCATATCTCTTTGTTATTAATGATGATTAGATTTTTCTTTAAAATCTTTTGGTAATTTATTAATGAGATAAGATATATTTTTGTTTAAAATTAATATTATTTAAACTATTTATCATTAAAATCTAATGATTAATAATCATACTATAATAAATTTTGGTCTTAAAAGTTACAATTTATAATTTAGAGATATAATAAATATAGTGACTTACTTTATGGTTATGTATAATAAATTAGTCATGGAAAAATTAATTCATTTTGTTTTAACACTGTATTTTTAAACAATGAATAATAAATATAATTCACTTAATTGCATATTTTTTCTTCAAAATTAAATTATTATTGAGATATCAAATAAATTAAATTGCATAATTTTATTTTGGATATAATTAAGACTTTTGATTATCAGATTAATTCAGATTATAAAGTGTTTCGTTGTATATTTTATTAATATACAATATAGTAAGTATTTCTTTTTAAATTATTGTAAGCTAAAAATTATATTTCATAAAGTTGGAGTGTATGAAAAATTTATTGACACTTTTCTAAAAAACCGTTCTCTTTTAATAGTGAAGATCTCCACTATGAGCAGGATATATTTGAGACACATCATTTCTCAATATATTGTGTTACAAACATTCACAAATTCTAAAAATTTTTTGATGAATGCTCAATTTTTTTGGTAAATTTTTTTAACTTTAATTGTATCTTATTTACATAATATGGTACCTTAAATTTTCTAGATAATATCTACTATATTAACATTAAAGACTTCGTTGACCTAAAGAATATAATCCAAGAAATCGTTTAAAGCTACATCTCAATGAGTAAGTCAAAATGTACATATGATCTGCAAGAAATTTGATATTATCCCTATTCTAATCATTTCCTATTCCCAAACATTCTACAACAAACTTGAACTTGCCAAATATAAAGATAAACACGCATTAAATTGTTTGAAATCTATCTTTATGTTTAAAATAAACATCTTCTAAAAAAATCGAGCTAAACTTCTTATAAATGTTATTAAATTGGGATATATTAGACTTTGCAAATAAACTCCTGACAAATAAATGTTATAACGCAACATTATTAACAAGCTAATAAATAAAAAATATTTCATAACTAACGATTTTTGACTTGCTAGAATTGTTATAAAATCCATCATATGATAAATGGCATATAAAGAATAAATAATGTAAAAGATTCTAAACAAAAATACCCATCAATTTAGGAATATTAATATTTATAGTAATTTAAAAGTTATATAGGGTGGGGAATTAATCATAAATCTAAGTAATTCTTAAAATTTTTACAACAACTAACTAGTCAATAAATAATAGAATAAAAAAGCAAAATATTACTAACGATAAGTTATATATTAGTAACCCTGATACCTACCTCATAGAATCTACATTGCCATGTAATATTAAAATTATTTGATCTTCACAATCTTAATAATAGTATAAATTTACCATTCTAACTAACCTACTAAAGATCTCTAAGATTTATACAAACTCAAAACACTGTTACATTCACTAAAAAAATACTAAAATAATATTTTCTTACTAGCAATATCACTAGAAGTGGATTTTATAGGATAAATCATGGACACAAAATTAATCTTAGAATATAATTTAAGCGAATTTGAATTAATATTAAGATAGAGAAACATCAAGCCTGACCAATAATAACTGACTTATAGTTGAAAGGAGAAGACAAACTTATAGAATTTAAACTATAATATAAATTTTTATAATATTGCCAACCTTTGAGAAATTCTTTGTTTATAATATTAAGATCGTTTTAATTTTAATAGCCTATCAGCAATCCACTGAAGTAAACTAGAAAAGTTCTCGAATAAGAAAGTTACTGAAATACGGACAAAGCTTTCATCTTTTATATACAAATTGAGATATACAATATTAAGATACTGAGTGAAACACACAAGGTACTATAGAGATTAACTTATAAATTATTTTTTTAATAGATATTTCTAGCAAGAAAATCTATTTTTCCCTCTAAAGGAATTTAGAATGTATTCTTTCTCATTTTCTACAATTTTTTAAGCATGCTTTTAAAATTTCATGAGAATTATGAAACTCCAAATTATTGATTTAACCAGGATTTTATTATGTAACCACACCTGTACTTTCGTGTTACTGCACTTATTTAGTCAAGTAGTTAGTTTAAACAGTAAATCTGTAAAACCCCATCTGATAAAATATGAATAAAATTAAAATGCAAATTTAAAATTAAGAATTAGATTTGTATTTATAGTAAAACATTTAAAATACAAATTCATATTATATTTTAACTGCCAATAAGAGCTAATCTATATTTAGAGATTAATAAACATACAATAATTATTAATTTTTTGTATTTATATTTAATAGGGCTTTTAAGCCATGTTAAAATGAGCATATTTAATTTTTTTAAGATTTGTATGTGAGAATTTTTTTAATATTAAAATTATAGCTTAGGTTATTTTTATTTATTCGTTTGATGGTTCATTGTTCACTTATGTAAAACTATCATACCTTAAATTTTGATTAATTTTTACATAAATTCTAAAAAAAATTTTCGCAATAAATCATTTTTTAAAGGAATTAGACATTATTAAAACTACTTTAAGCAAAATGGGCTTATGAGGTTTTGATATAGTTTAAATAAAAAATAATGTAAATTTTTAATCAAACTTTTATTTCTCGAATAGTTTCAATGAAAATTTATTAAATTTATCTGTTTAAAAGATATATTTGAAAGTTGAAAAGCTGTTTAATTAATATATAAAATTTTTAATTTAATTAATTAATTTTTTTCCTCCACAAAAATAAGTGAATATTTCTGCCTATTCTTAAGACAGAACGCTAGTAATTTTAAAAAAAATATTTATCTTTGAGCTTATAAGCCCGGCATAATCTTAGGGAGCAAAAAAATATGAAAATTTTATATATAAAAATTTAAAGTACTATTTATAATTTATAACAAATTTGAAAACCTCCTTTAAAAAGAAATTTTCTTTTAAATTTAATTCTTAAAAAAAGTCAAGAAATAGGAGAGAAATTATTAGAATTATTTGATCTATTCTGTTACAATTGAAAAAAAAGTAATTTAAAATTTAAATATCATTAAATTGAAGTTATTTAAATTCAATCTAAAGTTACTCTAATGTAAAGAAATCAATCTTGGTTAAATTTAATTTGCTTTTGATGTATAATTTTTAATATAAGTTGTATTTATTAATAAATGAAAAAGAAAGTCATTAAATATATCAATTAAGGTTATATATGTTATTTGATTAATTTTTTAAGTTGATCCTTTTTATTTAATTTTTGATTAAATATATTGTAAAGCTTATAAGAGGCATAATAAATGTCAAGATTCTTTATGAATTAAATTTGAGAGAAATTTATGAATAATATTTATATTTAACAATAGTTGTCTATAGAATTATTCACCGTAATTAGGCAGTTAATATAGGTATTTTCATACTCAGGAAATAATTATGATTAAAAGTATATATTTAAGAAATTTTCTCTACTTTTATTTAATTAAGAATATCTATTTACATTTTGTAATTTAAGGCTTATAAATATAATCTTAAAATTATCGATTTTCTAAATTAAAGCTATATTTATTATTTCAAAGTAATTTTTCGATAAGTTTAATTCATTAGAAATTTAGTTGAAGACCAAACTATATAGATAGTAGACTAAATTCTATGATTTATTATTTGCATGATTTCTTATGACTTGTGAAAGTTTGAATGAGTTTTTGAAAAATAATTTTTGATTTATAATCATAATATATCCCAATTATTACTTCTGAAATTATTACTTTCTTTACTAAGATAAGAAAAGAATATATAAACAGCCTTAATAAAGTTATGAACAATCTGGATCTCTATAAGATTTAAGAATGTCAAATTAATTTATTATTTATCTATAAGAATTCAAAATAAAATCATCTAAATAGATCATTAATTTTTCATGTCATTATTTTAACAAAATAGTTAAATATTAATCTTGATTATTTAAAGAAAATTAGAGATGCATATGTTAAAATATAATATAAAATATTTCTAATTTTGATATTTTATTTTAAATCGGATTTTGGGGTTTATGCCTCGTTTAAGGACATTCAAATTGAAATATTATAAATTATATTATAAAACTAAAATTTAAAATAAAATTAATATATATAAACATATTCAAATATCTATATAATTATTATTTCTCTATATTAAAAAAAAATTTTATTGTTACTATCAATAAATCAGACAAGTCTTTTAATCAACCTAAATAGATGATTCGTAAACTAAATATTAAACAACAAGTTATAATTTTCTTAAGTATAATGTTATTTATCAAGTTTTAATCTTAACTTTTGAAGAAAAAAAACCTAAATTTAATTGTATATGTTTCTTATTTACTATATTAATCAATTTAAACTACTTTTTGCAAAATATATATATATCATAAGAGCTATAGGCTAATTGGACCTTATTTCTCAATAAATTAATAAAAAGAAAATTTACAAGTATTTGTGGTTAATAAGATAATTTATAATTAAAATAGATGCTTTTATTCCATTACTAACTATTTAATAATTATGATAAGTGAACTAATTTAAAGTTTTGTCTGCTATTTCTAATTGTTTTTGTCTATTTATCAGATTATTTATCATTATTTAATTCAGATATAGTATTTTTATAGTAAGATATTTTAATATAGGATAAATTGAACAAAACAAAATTGGAAAAAAATTTTCATTATAATTTATTTGGATTACATCACCCAAGTCAATTAACTTTATAATTTCAAATTATTTTTAAACATATTATTTCAGTTATTATGTATAAAGTTTGATATTTCTTTAACGAGATTAGTTAAAACTATCACATAAATTATTACTAAAATAGAATTGAATCAGGAAATTGTGAAAATAAAATTAAAATTAAATAAATAATATAATTAGACCAATGGAAAAATGCGTAAACCCCAAATCCCCTCAATTTCAAAACCCCTGTGTTTTTGTTGACATGTGTCATTTTTTTATTAGTAGTTGGTCAAAAAATTTAGGGGGCTGGTCAAAATTATATATGTACTTGTAAAAATTGATACATCTCAAATTTAGGGATCTGTATAATTAGGGAAGTTGGGACATTTGCGAAATTAGCGATTTCAGAGATTTGCGTAGTTTAGACCAAAATAGGGACTTTTTCATAAAAACCTCTCTCATTTACCGAAAAGGGGCTTGAAAGTAGGGTAACTCCATTAAAGATTGGAAGTTTTGCCAAAATATCACATTCAGGCATAATTGCGATAATATGAAAGGAAATGCAACTAAGTAGAATCGCGAAGGAAGTGGCCATTTTAACAGTGCAAATGTGAAATAGAAGCAGTATTTAAGAATTGAGTGTTGTAAAGAGTGAATTAGGACATTTTTAAGTAAAATATAAATAGTGTTATTAATTATAATAATCTGCGATGAATTTAAAACTGACATAACAGGAGAAATTGTAAAGGGAAACAGGTTTTATACACTACTTCAGCAATGAAACAAAAATAATCACACAAAACCGAACCGAAGAGTATGAATCCACTTCTAGATACTGAATGCCCACATCCCCTGGATGTCTTCTTTTCTTAAATTCTGAACGATTTCCGCAACCCTCTTCACCAATTGCTGCCTAAAAGTGTAAAGCCCATTAAAACTTACTTGTTCTGAATAGTGTCCATCTTCATCTCCTTCTTTGTAAAGGAGAATAACTGCTCAATTGGATTGAGCCAAGGCGAGTATTCGGCGTTGAAGAGCACATTCACTTTAAACTTTCCGGCTGTGGCTAACATCTCTGAATATTTATGAATGACTGCGTTGTCCATCAGCAGGACCACTTTCTTAGAGTGTAGTTCTTTGTCAGTTCTTACACTGCGTAAGGTATGGTAGATAAAGTTTTCAAAGAGAACTGAGTCAAAAGCTCCTTCTATCACTTGACTGGAGATAATTCTATCCTAGGAAATCGCAGCAATATAAGACATTGAGAATTGCTATCTCTTAGCTGAGCTATTCTTAATTGACAACTCTCTCACTTCATCCCATAGTGTCCCAGGTTCTGCTTCATCTCACTCTAGTATTCCTTAATGCTTTTCAAGTGAGGGTCTATAAATAGCTGGGGCCAAAGCTTTTAGTAGAGCCCCTTTCACTCTGCAAGTTTCCCTGCTCTGACCCAGGGTTCGATGAGTCTTTGTGGAAGCTACTTGAGAGTTTTAATTTCCTAAGAGTGACCGCAAACCGACTTTCCAACTTGGTTTCGGCACCTTGGTCAACAGACTTCTTCCTCGAAGATTCCAGTTTTAGTTTTGATATTTTATCGAGAATAGGAGTTAAACCACTCGTCACTTTCGAAGCTGAATTGTCTCCAGACACCACTGATTTCACTGAACTATTTATGCGGAAACTATGAAAAGTTTTAGTCAAGCTGAATTTCTAATTGGAAGTCTCAAGGACCTCTAATATGGGGAGAGGTCCTTTGTAAATGCAAGCCGAGTTTTCATTGAAGGAGTCTGAAGTTGCTTTTTTTATGGTTTCAGTTATGGATTTCCTAAAAGTATTATGCATTAATAATTACCTTAGTATTTTCAATGGTTTCCTAACTATAATTACTGGTTATCGATGACTACTATGACCCCCTTAGAACTTTCGCTCCATGAATTTAGATTGGAGTGCTGACAAGATTCTTTGGAGTCTAGGATATTTCTTAAACCCCTATCCTACCTTAGATCCTATAAAGCTTTTAATTGCAAAATTGCTAATTGCTTACGAAATTGACTTAGCCACACCGAATTTTCCACCTTTAATATTTCCAACATTTTAATTACAATTTTAAGAAAACCCTAAGTCAAATGAATTTGAAACCTTCTCTAATTATTCCCCAACATTTTCGATTTTTTCCAGGTGTAAGCTCTCTGAGAATTTTGAAGATGAAGAATCAGAACTTTGATCCATTTTGAGGAGCATTTTCCCATACAAAAGTTTGTCATCGCTAGCGAGGATCATGCTATCATTTTGCAACCTTTTTTATCGCTTCTGTAATTTTGCAGAATCTCGATGCATATCTTTAATGTTGAAGCTCCATTACTTGAAGGCATCGAGTCCGATCGGAAGTTGCTCTCATCAACTGAAATAATAACTGCATCCTCATATAAGAACTGAGCCAACAACCTGCTAATCCAGAGCCTCTTCTCATTGAAGTTCGGGTCTCTATACTTTGTATTAGCAGCCTGAGTTTTCCCATATCTTAGATGGAACTTATCTCACAGAATCTTTTGAAGAGTGGTAACGCAAGGCACCTTAAGTAGCTTACACTCTGGCTTGTTTGAGCCAGGTTTAATAAATAATTATGAAGCTTCTATCCTGTAACTTCGTAAATTCCGATCTGTTCAAGGTAGGCCTGGATAGAATCAAGCAAGAGCTAGTTCCCACAAACCCCTTTTCTACCCACTTTCTTTTGTGGTTCAGGATCAAGAATCTTATGCTTGACCTCGTACTTGAACTTTTCGATAGTCTTGTATACAACATCCACATCCATCTTCAATTTCTTAGCCACTTGACGAGGTTTTAATTGCTCATTATAGTATAGATTAATAACCTCTAATTTCTTACATGCGAGCTTAGCTTCTCTTTTCTTCAAAAAAGGATTGCTACTTAACTTCTAGGATTTGCCTTTTTATTTAATTGTCTCGTTGAGAGCATCTATTAAATTTTGACTCCCTCTAAGAGCTCCTCGTTACTAATTAACTTTGCATCCTCCTGTAATATTTTTGCTTGTGTCGCTTTCTTAATTATTCATAACTGGTTTATTCCTGATTCTGGCAAGTCGAAAACTTTGAAGGTAAGCTTCAAGGAATTTGCAAAGCTCATCATCATTTTATATGTAACAAACATCAACATTGCTAGCTAAATATTCTTGAATTATTTCTTAAGGAAGTTTTATGATTGCTCCACATGTAAGCTTCTAGATTTGTACAGGGACTTCACCACTGTTTAACAGTTATCCAGAATTGTATGTGAACTTTGTTGACTAAATAACGTTTGGGAATAATTTACCAAGCACGACAGGAGTCCATTTAACAATAGATTTCTCTTAAGCCTTAACTTTGCTTGGTTTAATTACAGATTAGGCATTAGAAATAAGAAAATCATCGCTTAATATCGACTGCTATGAGCAAGAAATTTCTGATTATAATCCATTCTTAGACTCTTCGTTAGGGTGTAAGTTTATACGTGCATTCTAGTTATCTGTTTTTTAGGTCTTCATTTATTTCTAGGTATAATTTTACAGACGAAGCTTGATCAAATTAATTATATTATAATATCATTAAGAATATAAATAGATATCTTTAGTATTTTAATTATAAATTAAAATGGAAGGAAAGCAATAATCGATTGGTGACCAAGCAGTATTTTAATTACTACCAAATGATGTGGGACAGATTACATATGCATATAAAGAAGGTGACTCTCCTCTTGAAATAATAGGACTTTATTCTTTGTCATGCAAGTTCGTAGAAGGACAGAATTTATTAGAATGGAAAGGTACCATTTTTGAGTTTCTTGTTTCTCATGATGATAATCAGTCAAAATACTAAAAAAATCGTGAATATAAAAATCTTTAAATACAAAGATCTCTATATTACACTTACTTGAAACATTTCTAATATTTTAAATTAGAAATTTAATCTGAATTATAAAAAAATTTTATAATCTTGTGAAAAAAATAAGCAATAATAATTTATTTTTTCTAATTAAGTTCATTGTTAAATTAATTTATTAATATTATTTCTTTAAAATTTTTTAATTTAAATTTGATTTACATACGAAGTTTGCTTTTAATCAATGTCAAGTATCATTTATTCAAAAATAATAACATGAATAATTTTCTAATAAATTTCTAATAAAGGTAACAAGCCTTTAAAATAATTAAATTTCTATATATAAAATAAATTATTTAATCTAAATATAAAACAGTAAATAAATTTCATTTCATATTGATGTAAAAGTAAATTGATATATAAAAATGATTTTAAATAAAAACAATTCAAATTATAATTATTAACTATTTATTATATATAAATTGGCCCAAGTAGTAAAAATATAATATTTACCACTTGGGCCCATAATAAATATAATAAAATATAAATCAAACATTTTTTAAAAAAATAATTATAATAATATTTAGAACATAACATATTATATATTTTGTCAAATCTTTAGAATTTAAATATTCCAAATTTTGTATCTATTTTGACTGAATGCAACTGAGCTTCTTCTCTGCTATTTTGATAAACTTATAGAAAGCCCAGATTTATGCAATGAGGACTTCTTCAAAATCTTGATGCGAGCACTTCACGCTATTTTTATCAACAAACTTGATAAGCCGCTAAATGAAGTCTTATAGTAAAGCGAGCTTGACCTTAACCAACTTGCAATTCTACCTTTTAAAAATACTCTTGCAAACAAATAGTTAAATAACACTTCATTTCAGAGTATTAAAATCGTGAAAATCTCTTAGAATATACTAACTACCAAGATCACTGGTTTAAAATACATACGCTTTGACCATAATGCTGATTACTTCAAAGCTTATGAAAAAGAAAATAATTTAGATGAAAAATTTATTCAATTCATGATTCGTAAAGTAAAAAAACAGATGTTAAGCAAATGTAAAATTCGTCAATCATATAAAATGAACAGCTTAGAATAAGAAAAGGACTAGCAAGAGTAGCAAGAATAAGATACTAAAATCAAGATGAATGTCGAAATCAATTTAAATATTGAGGGTTAATATCACAATGAAGAAGGGAACGATATTCAAAACTTCTAGAATAATGATAATTTGAATGCCTATAAAATCAACTAAAAGGATCTTCTTAATCAATCTATCGAACAAGATTAATATGGCTTCTAATTTAGTATCTTCAATAATGAATTAGAATCCTAATAACAGTCAAAATCGAAAATTCAAACTAAATTTAGCATTGATTGATTCTGATGATAATGAAGTTGATTATTAGGATATTGGTTAAGTTCTGGACACACCATGACGCAGGTCACTTACAAATAACCTAAGCTTCTGAATCAAGATACCCATGCAATTTAAGTTTATTTAGAGGATTAACTCCTCGATTATAAAACTCTAATCAATAAATTAAGAGTGAATCCGCTCACTTATAAATAACAAGCAGATTCCTGTGAATAACTTTTTAAAAAGTTCGAGGAAAAGCTGAACGAATTCATAAAACAAAAATATTGGCTTGCCACCGCTACAATCAAAAACACTAACACGACTGTAAACAATGTGTTCAATATAGATTTGGTCGATTAGGAAAGAATAGAAAAGTAAAAAAAATGTAGGACTGCTTCTAAAAAGCGATCATTATCTGAAAGAAACAAAAAGCAGTCAATAACTTACGAAGAGAAGATTATTTAATAAAATAAGGGTCTTTTTCAGATGAAATTTATTTCTAAAAAAGAGAATCTGGTGCAGCTATTGAAAAAGATCCCGATAGCTATAAACTAACGAGCAAGGATTCAATTACAAAAGCTTCAAAGTTTAAAGCTTAAACTAAAAATTATATGATCTTTTAACAAAAGTTTAAAAGAAATTATCCTTGAATTACAAAGCAAATATATTAGCTGATAAGGATTATGATAGTACATTACACCAATTTGAAATACGTGATTTTCCTACTCCGTAATTCTCTGAATCTGAGACATTACATTTAATGGGCACTCTGGATTACGCTATAAACTTCAATAAATATATTAATGAACATCGTGATGTAGATAAGAAGGAAATGTTCACCGGATCACCATTCTTCGACTGTAACTAACATCGCCTTATGCATACCTCTTTTAGGCATTAAATATCTAAATAGAGTAAAATGACCAAATTTTTCTAGCATAGAAATTATCATTAGGCTTTCAATTCAGATTACGTTTTCAAGCCTTAGATACATAAGAACCCCTAGAATTATTCATACCCCAATGAACTTCTTGGACTGTTAAATATACTCTGTAATGGACCGGTTTATAATGATTTAAGAGCGACTTTCATGCTCTTAGCCGCATCTTATTCTTCAAAGCCTGAAGATATAACCAGTGAGTGTTTTTTAAACCCACTGGTTTTTCCACTATGCTAAGTACTTCAATCCTTAGTCTTCAATTTAAAACTTCAACCGTTTAAAGTAATTAGGATATTGGAAAAATATACAGAAGAATAGAATTTGGAGATGTTTCCTTCAATCTATAAACTTCATTACTGCAATAGGGATAATTTTTGTGATTACGTATTCGGAGAGAATTCAATCATTGTGGAGCTCATTTACTTTTACAGTGATAATCCTATCCCTAGATCACAATTCGCCGTTGTAAGAGAAAATGAAGATTATTATCTAGTGGCCATGTCGATGAGGAGAGGAATTATACTGATACCCTAAAGACTTGAAGTAGTTAAAGGTAAAGAAGAGCAAATAATTGAAAACCTGATTGATGAGTTATTTGCAAGTGAAGAATTCGATATAGGCCTCAGCAAGCCGTATATGATAAAGTTCTACTCAGTGTAACTCTAGGATTAAGAGCCTCCTTAAACTATCTATTAAATTCCTGCGGATTACTAGTATAGACTAAGAGACTTTTATGTCAAATTCTTTAGTTGGTAAATATACAAAGCCTTAACTTTTTATAGTTATAACTTTCAAGAGTTAGATTATTGTGTAGCAGATATCAGAAGAGGAGAAAAGTATATGATGATACTTATTGACACTATGGCAACCCCAAAGTTAGACAGTTATTCATATTATGAGGATACTCAATATAAATACAACTAAATTAAGCCCGAAAATAGAGATAATGTACAAAGTTTCAGGAATTTTGCCAAAAAACTCAATGGGTAATAGCTAAGTAAGTATTTGTGTTTAACTTCCTATAGAAACTTAATGGGAAAAAGTGCAAAAATATATTGATTTCTATTCTCAAGATTATAGTTTAGCATACTGTCTGGACTCAATGATATAATCAGTTCAAATTATGAAAGAATTCAATAAAACATTTGAAGGAAAGAAAACCAACGAGTCTAAGGCTATAGAATCTCTACTTATACAGATATAAAAAACTCTCCGTTAAACCCTTCTTAAAATTGTTCCTTAAGTATTCGAGTCTATATAATCATTGTAAGTTATTGAATTTCCTAACTTTATGTATAGAAAAGAAAAATTAAATAAGATAGAAGACAATGCAATTGAAAGAGGATATTCAACTGAATTATGAAATACCATTTGACTTACGATACAATATCCTCAATGTTTTACTTTGTTCTGAAGAGAGATCATTCAATTCTGCAACATATAATTTGCTAGAATATTCCAGAACTAAAGACAGTTTTACTGAAGATATAATTGATGATGTTGACAAGAGGAAATAATAGTTTGAACAAAATACAAAAACTGAAAGTTTCCATCAAAGTTCAAAGTTATAAGATCCTTACCATAATTACAAGTACTTGCGCCTGTTTGAGAAATTAACTAAATTGAGGCCTTTGGTCAATAGTGCACTCAAAACCTTAAATTCTAATCGACCTTATGATGACTACTGTGTAGTAAAATTAGAGACTTTTCCTGTAAGCTCTCAGGAACTGAAAAAATGTTACAGCGGCAGCGTGCATAAGTTCATCATCTCTAATATGGACTAGCTTTGTTTAACAGTTCAATAATAATACTAATGGAATACTCACAAGCAACTAAAGTAGGAAAACAGCCTGAGCGAATATAATATATTGTGGCAAAGATAGAGATAGCTTTCACTCACATATGCGCATAATGATAATGACTTACTCACTCCATAAAGGAATCGGGTTGATGGTAGCTACACTTTGTAAAATCAATAAAGCTTTTCAGATTCTCAAAGAAAAAGAGATACAAAGCTAAGTTTAAAGCAGCTAAACTAAAGCCAACTTGCAAGCAAATAAACTCTCCAGAACTTGTCATAGATAAAAAGTGGACAGGACTCCTCTTCCTCCTCTCTAAAGAAACATTGTGGTGGAGGGATTATGAGTCAGACACCGAAATACAACATTTCTCCATAACAACAATTTAACACGGGTACTGCTTAAATCAATCAATTCTAATCAAACAGTCTTTAACTCACTCCAACTTAGATATAATAGAATCAATCATAAGTTGACCCTTTAAAAAAACACAAGACCTAGACGCTATTTAAGAGTAAGAACAAAGCAGGCAAGAAGGTGCAACAGAATAATTAACAGAATGATCCTGTGACTAATAAACAGAAAAAGAATAAATTTATTTAATAGACGTTAGGCACCAACACTAAACAAAAAGACCAGCTCATTGATCAAAATGATCCCTCAAATAGAACCATCGATTAACTTCAGCAAATTGAAGGAGGTGGTTTTGCAACTGACACAAGAGATCAGAAGCAGCACTAAGAGGACTCAGGCAATTAATAAGAGATTCATAATGATGATGACGAAGTAGGAGAAGATTAAAACGATAGAAGAGAAGATTATGACGAAGAATAAAGTGAAGACGTGTATGAACCAAATATATTTAAACTACAAACTACTAAAAAGTTAAAAGAGAGCGATGCAAGCAATCCCAGGGAGCACTGTGATTTTGAGAAAGGCAGCAATTTCACTACATAACCTCCAATTTTTCCTATTAATGGAATTTATAAACAACCTATACAAAATCAAGTAAAACCATTCCTAGGTCACCAAGACCAAAAATAGAACTTGTAATATAGAAATTATGGTGGAAGTCAACTTTTCCATAATATAACTGATAATTAATAATTCAATGACTTTGATATCTAAGCAGGAAATGGTCTGGGCCTTAATGATAACAATTCTGAAACTGATGAAGTCAAAAACAAGAATTAGACGTTGGCACATTCAACTGCAACAACCTTGTCTCACAAAGGAACACCCAAGAAACCTTAGTCTCAAAACAGAACTTCATAATAAAATATGAATCAATCTTAGAAAAATCCTACTAACTCCAACCAAGCTAATTTCAATCCAGTAATTTGAAAGGCGTCTAAAAGCTTTATGAAGATAATATCCACAAGTATTTCCCAAGTTTAAGTATATTTGTAGCAAGAATGATTGTTTAGTTTTTATAACAAGTTTTAAATCAACTCACTGAACTCTCCTCCCTAATTTTCTCTTATATTAATTCTCTCCTCTCTATTTAATTTTCACCAACTTCATCCCAGTTTTAAAAATCCTGGTTTTATTAAGATATTATTAAATCTATTGGATTATTGCCCTATAAATTGCCAGTTTTAAGTACCTACTATAAATTTAATTTAAGTTTGTAACAAACTTCTCTACCTAAATAATTTAAAAACTATAAGCCCAGCTCTCTTCTAACCCAATTTTCTTCATCTGCCCTTGTTTACCCTACCAACTCAAGATTTCTCTAAGTTCTGGTTTCTAACCTTAAGCCCTTCTAATCGGCTTGAGGACAAATTTTACGTTTTCAAAGGCCAAACTAGACTTTTAGTCTTTTTAAGTACCTTAACAACTTGATGTACTAAAATGAAAATTTTGGCAGCATTTCAGGTTTTACTAGTTTTCTAATAATTTTACAGAAAATTCAGCTATCAGCTTATATTACCTACCTATATCCCTAATTGACCTAAAAGTTGGCTTTAGCCTAGTAGTTGTAGTTAAAAAGTTAAAAATCAAAAACGCTGGAAATTTACTGAGTTTACTAAGTTTTTTAAAGCTAACAGCTATATAATTAAAATCAAGTCTAAGTTTAAATCTAAGTGATGTTTGTTACACAAACTAAAAGTCAAGATCTAAAAAGGAAAAAAATCAAAAAGCTTAAAAGTCTAGTACTAGTCACGAAAGTTTTGCTAAGTTTCAGTTGTTAGAATTAAAGTTAGGGTTAAGAAACTTTAAGCTGGGAATAGTGGCCACTATTCAAATTTTTAAAATCTAAACATTCAGGGTTTAATTAAATCATTCAAATTATCAAAAATTAGCAAGTAAGAACCTTCAAAGTAACAGTAAGAACAAAAGTAAGAAAATCAAAAGAACCCAATTATTCTGTTAGTAAGAACCCAGTTAGCAATTTTTTTAATTAATTTAAAGAACCCAAAGTAACAGTAAGAATCAAAGTAACAGTAACAAATCAATTAGAACTCCAAGAACCCTTTAGGAGATTTTTCAAATTTAAAATTAGTAGCCTGGCCAGGCTTTACAGTTGATTTCAAGTAACAAAGTAACAGAACCCAAGAAACATTAACAAAGAACCCAAGTAACATTAAGAATAGAACCATTTGATTTATAAAAAGATTTAAAACTCACGTACTTACATTAAATTGATTTTGAAGATCTAGATGTACTGTTTGATTTTAAACTTAGAAACTATAGAAGGCCTTCTTTGATTTTTAACGACTCGAGATTTTGATTTGATTTGATTTTTTTGAACTACTGGATTTTGATTTTAAGAATTTTAATAATAGTAAGAGCAAGT
>ARYC01020941.1:0-12281 GCA_000711775.1 Oxytricha trifallax
ATCTTCCCTGCATTAAGTGTTGAATTAAAAACCTGAAAACTAGATTTTTCCTAAGGAAATTTTAAAATAAGGATTGCCTCCTATCATATAACTTGGGACTATCAGCCATTGTCTTAAAAATGAAAACTATCAAGATAATTCTATTCAAAGCCCTTCATTGATATCGGATATGCAATAGTCATAAGCTTTGGAAAAACAAATTTCCTAAACAACTCAACAACAATTTTCACTCAAACCAACAGAAGAAAGTTCTCAGAAACTAAATTGGCTTCTAAAGTCTTTCGAAGAAGCTATAAATTGATTAAAATTCAAGAGAGTTAATAAGATTAAATTAAGCAGAATTTATTCCTGTCAAGCAAAATATTGGATAGACAAAGTAAAATCCAAATCCATCACTTACGGGGTCTGTTAACCCATTCCTCAACTTAAATTTTGGCAAGTAGATTATTCATCCTTTGACTTTTAAATCTTTGCCGATATCTGATGCCAAGCTATATTATCAAACACCATTTCTAATTAAAAGGATATTATCTAATCATAAAAGTATCAAGCACTTTCAGCTGTAAGTTGTTAGCATTAATAATAACGACCGCCTAACACTAATCCTCAGCTTCAAATTAATGCATTTAATGTAAAGAAGCAACCCATAATTCTTTTATAGATAAAGGATTCATAAAAGCAAACACCTGAAGAACAAGGTAAAATTGATGATACTCAATGAAAACTTAAAGTCAAAGAGTTAAGTAAAATCTTAAATGAAATTTTAACAAATATTAAAAGAGAATCTAACTATTAATGGGGAGATATTAGTGAGGTCAAACTCAAAGAGTAAGGAACGTCACTTATTCATGATCATATCACAAGGTCAAAGTTCTTACTTGATATGCCAAAAGAACTGAAAGAGAGTACGGCTTAAATTGGATATGGAGAAATCACTTATGGCAGCCTGGAGAAAATTATCTTATCCTTCAAAAAGTGTGGCTTCTCAAATCAATCAGTGTTTATGGATATTGGTTCTGGTTTTGGACAAGTTAACTTCTAGGTGGCATTCCTTCATTAATGTAAAAGCGTAGGTATAGAGATTGTTTAGAATAGGGTAACATTTTCTTCAAATAAATTGTAAGAGTTTCAGATGAAATTTGCGAAGTAGAAACATATAATAAATGTACTTAATCTCCTTGAGTTTCATTGTGCAGATATCGAGACATTTTAATCTCTTTAAACTCCTGAAAATGTAAGAATCACTCACGTATATGTATTTGACAAAGTCATGGCTAACAAAACTCGGCAGATGATCGTTAACCTTATTAACATATGCCCTTGGGTAGAAGCGCTTGCCTGGACTTAAAATGAAAAATCTACATTCGCTAAACTCAAATTAAAAGAATTCAAATTGGTTCACACAATAAAACAATGTTCAATGCAAGGAGGCAATGGAAATTTTAACTTCTATGTTTATAGCAGGAACAAGCAAAATGAAGTATCGAGATCATTAGAGAATATAAACTGCTAGAAGAGATCAGAGGAAGATTATTCGTAAGGATCTGAATCGATTACAATTATAGAAAAGCCATATGACTGGAATCAGGCTTTTTCGAACGCTATTTTAAAAGTGAAAGCTACAGAGCAGGAAGAGCGACTCGATGAAATATCGATCATCTCTAGCGATGATGATTAACAAGAAATTACAGGTGGCTTGTAGTAAAATATAATGATATATGATAGGAAGATATAACAAGAATAAACCTTGTCTATTGAATTTCAGCAGTGTCTTGATAGAATCGTGCAAATGAGAAACGATTGCAACATATATAATCAAGGACTTGAATTTGCATTGAAATTACAACAACCCAATCACAAGAATGTTAATAGCTTGGTACCTCAGCATAATGAAAATAGCAATAGACTGCATAGCACATCCAAAATAGAAAGATTTATTAGCAAGGAAAATTTTAGTAAGCTATCTTAATAATAATAGGAGGAGCTACATTCTTCGATTTATGCTTACAACATGGAGTTGAAAAAAGAAAAAGTAATTAAAGCTTGTCTCTAGTAAATCTATAGGGTGCAATAAGATTAAATAGAAAGGCACAAAGAAGCAAAAGTTAATGCTGATGAGGCGTCAATGGAAATTGACCTAATGTGTTCTTACGAGTTAAAGAATAGGTGTCTAAGATTAATTTCAAAAATTGCCTCTGGTTCGTTTGGTAGAGTATACAAATGCAAGTGCTTTATGGAAACTTGTTTTATAACCCTAGTGAGCCAAGAATGTTCGTAGCAGTGAAGGTTCCTATTAATAGTTAAAATACGTGTGACAACGAGATTAATTAGCTGCGCAAACTTAATAATACTCAAGATCCTTCTTTAAGATTTATTGTGAAAATGCTTGGGGAAATCCAGTACTTCAAACTAATGCCTTAGTCCTTGAATATTATCCTCAAGTTCTGTTTCGAGTGATCTAGACACAACTTACTTAAAACCAAATAGTTTAAATATCATATGGCATTATTCAAGCAGTGACCCTTGCTCATAAAATAAATATCGTACACTAAGATATTAAGCCCGAAAACATTTTGCTGGATAATAACTTCGTTCCTAAATTATGTGACAGGGGAATGTCTAATACGAATAATGGAGGCACTTTAGGATATCAAGCTCCTGAAATATTGAGTGTTGATATCTTTAATATAGATGCTATGAAAAAGCTGGACTCCTGGGCTCTTGGAATAACTCTTTACTAGCTTTCCTCCAAAGGTTAATTCCCAGTTCCATACGATTAGTTGGTTGAAATGGTAGACCAAAGAAGAAAGTTTAGTCTGGGAAAACATATCGAGAACCCAGAGAACGAATATCTCAAAATCATCAAGGGCTTGTTAACTATTGATCCAATTGATCGAATGTTACCATAGAAAGCGTTGGACTCAGTATTGTATGAAGATATACCTGCTTAATTTATAACTACTCTAGATGTCTCTAAGCTCACTTGATTCAGCAGTTAAAAATTTTAAGACTTAGTTAATTTTTAAGTAACATTATTTACACTTTATCATTGCAAACTATAATTAATCTCTCCATCAATAACATGCAAGTTTGATTTTTAAATCTGGGAGTTCCTCATTAGAATATTGGGAATGTTTTATAGGTATTCATATAAAGTGTTGGTATACTTGAAATGGGTATTTTGTGATAATAAAATTCACTGGTAATATTTATTAGTATAGGTACATAATAGATAGTATTATATGATGTTTGTTTCAAGACCCCAAGTTGAATACCTAAAAGATTTCCACCATTTAAAAGTCTTACTGGAATCATTTTTTACAGGGATACAGGAACTAAATTCATTTCAGGGGACTTTATGCTTAAGGTTGCTCTCACAGAATTATTGTGGATTTCAGCAGGAAATGTTTCGAAATCTTGAGCGAGGTTTTTTTAGGAATTTTATCAAAATTTTACGATTTTCCAGAGAAAATTTCAAAGAGAACTTTCAACCCTATGACTGAATCTTGTAAATCAAAGCCAAGTTTTGTAATTTTTAACTGAGCGTTTTCCAAGAACTTCTGATTCAAAATTCATAGATTTTATATTTAGATCTAACAACAGTTTTCAAAGAAATTCGATCGAAAATCAAGGAAATCTTGACTTATTAAGTTGAGAATTTATTTAGTAAAAAGTGATGTTTGTTACAAAAATTCGAAACTCAAGATTCTCAATAAGTTTCCAAGATTTTTTGGGAATTTGACTCAAACTTTAGAGGATATTTTTGAGAAGCTAAAGCCAGGCTGGCTGATAAATTTCTTGGACTTCAAGAGCCAGGGTTGTAATTGGGGTGGCGATAAGTTTAGAGGCTGTGAAAGTTTACTTAAAAGTTAGAGAGTAGAGTTGGAAGTTGGAGAGAATTTTTAAGTCAAATTAATTGTTAACTCAGTGCTCAAGATTTTCATTGAAGCCCTTACAGAATCTCTTGTTTTTATCAGGCTTTTCAAACCTCTGGCTGACAACTCGGGAGTCGTCTCGCATCTAGTGATCTTCAAGAAGATAAGCAGGGTCGATGTCCTTGCTAAGTTTGATGAAAGGCCTGCCATCCTTGCTACAAACCAAGACCTCAGCTTACGAATACTTCTTGGCTTTGAGTTTCAAATTTATGCTGGACTCGTTCTTAAGTATCACGCTGACCTCCGCGGTTTGCTCGTACTCTTGGGAAAGCCTCTGAGGAATCTGCATTGAATTGATGTCTGGCTTCACAGGGTACTGGAGCTTAATGTTGTACTGGTTCTCCATGTTCAGGTTATACTCGAGACTCACGTTGAAGTAGTCGGCTTCCTGGGATTCCATTTAAAAATTTATAAGAATAATAATAATATTAGGCGGTTGATTAAATATCCAATTAAGGATTCATAGCGAGTTAAAATTTATATGAAACCGGTTGAGGGAGTTAAGTGTTTGAGAAAGGGTCAAGGCCAGAGGCGCTTGAAATTAGGGTGAGTGAGATATTTGAATCTCAGAGAGAGGAAGCTAGTAGCAAGCGACCTGCATCTCAGTTGGCAATTTGTGTTTAGGGTTGTATCATGCTCGTGTTCAGGCTACCAGAAAACTTCTGACTGGGAGGGTTCATATTGAAATTGCCTGGAGTCGACTGAGTTCTTAAGGAGTCAGGAATGATATTGCGTTTAATCCTCTTGATGTTCCTCTGCACGATCTCTTGGTCGGTGAACTGCTCGTTAACTTGGATCGAGCCTAAGGGAAATGAGGGCGAGGTAAAGTTGTTCTGGGGTCTCTCGGGCCTCTTGCGAGTCTTGGCTCCATGATTCAATAAGTGGAGAGCCCGACCTCTGGTACTTGGATTCAGATTCACGGCATTCGCAAGGAGGTTGTACATATCGCTCTGGATCTGGATGAACTTGTTCTTGCCAATCGACTTCATGTCCTTTCTTTTCTGGAGGCCTTCCTTAATGTTCTTGGGGAAGAACTCCGGCTTTAGAGTGTTGATGATCTAAATTCAAGTTTTAAATTCGATAATAAAAATGGATACATTGTAAAGGAACTGCCGATTAACTGATCGCTTGTCTTCAATCTTGGGGAGGTACCTTCTTACAGTTTCATCGTTCTTTACCTGTAAGATAAGTGAGGTCACTGTTAACTCGTTCAGCTTAGGCACGTTGATGATCCTCACTTCCTGGTTGAGCAGCAACTATAATTTCATGTAACAGAAATCAGTCTTACTTTCTTATTGCCTGCAAACACATCTCGTAAAAATTCTATCGTGCATTCCTGATAAGGAGGCAAGTAATACTAACCTATGAAAAAGTTTAGCGCGGCTTCTTACCTTGGTTCAGCAAGATGTTATAGATCTCCTGCTTGGACTTCAACAGCTGGGCCAGGTCAGAAGTGGGCACCTGCATAATTCCGAGTTGCTCCTGGTTATATTGGATTTTGTATTCCCTCTGGGGCTTAATGTAAATTTAATCATTGAAATTCTCTCTCATTTGAGTTGCCCCAGAACTCCTAAACTGCTTCACCTCCTCGTAGCCTGCGCTGTAGTGCTAGTAGTTGTTGGATCTGCTAGCGAAGCCTGAAGGCGTGTTGGTTGAGAGACAGTTCCCTCCCATTTAGAGCGTGGACGAGGGAGGATTATTGATTCTAAATTAGTTAGGGGTTCTATTCGAAACATCTGGATTGCTAGACGATTACATCCTGTCAATACTCTCATCGTCCTTGTCCTCGACTTCGTTGGGGTTGTAGTGAGAGTCCTCGTTTCCTATCACGTTGGGCTGGTGGAACTGGTTGGCATGAGGGCTGAAGGTGGCGTTGGTCTGGTCGTCTTCCTGCATTTGAACATCGGAGGGTTTAATCAATTGCTTCTACTCATTCTGCATTTGCCCTAACTCCTATCTCTAGGCAGCTTCCTAAATATTGTTAGTTTCAAAATCTTACAGGCGTATTTATCAAAGCGGCCTAATGGTCTTCTCTCTGAAGCCTGAATCGAGGGAGGGTTTGAATTGTTCAGGCCTTCGAACTGCTGGACTATGTTTTGAATGGACTGGTTGTCTTGCTATTGGTTGCTGATATCAATACTCTCTTGGATCTCTCCTTCCTCCAAAGAGTTGGAGCTCATCATTATACTCACATCAATCGGCTGATTTGAATACATCAGTTAAAATGAGATTTATAATATTGATTGTAATTTTAATAATAGTGATATGTAATTAATTAGATATTTAAATTAATAATTAACTGTATATAAAACCAAATTAAAAAGTTTAATGAGAGAGGATCTATCGCACATTTCAGCGCAGTCACGCTAATCACTCACACTCTCCATTAGTCACACTTCTTCAGTTATGTTCATTAGTATATGGGTAGTGTGTGTATATAAAATTGCATTGTTGTTTATGTATTGCGATAGAGTTATACGAGATCGCAAGACCCATCATGGAATGATGGATCTGCCGTAGGCGCGATCTCGTATAACTCTATCGCAATACATAAACAACAATGCAATTTTATATACACACACTACCCATATACTAATGAACATAACTGAAGAAGTGTGACTAATGGAGAGTGTGAGTGATTAGTGTGACTGCGCTGAAATGTGCGATAGATCCTCTCTCATTAAACTTTTTAATTTGGTTTTATATACAGTTAATTATTAATTTAAATATCTAATTAATTACATATTACTATTATTAAAATTACAATCAATATTATAAATCTCATTTTAACTGATGTATTCAAATCAGCCGATTGATGTGAGTATAATGATGAGATCCAACTCTTTGGAGGAAGGAGAGATCCAAGATAGTATTGATATCAGCAACCAATAGCAAGACAACCAGTCCATTCAAAACATAGTCCAGCAGTTCGAAGGCCTGAACAATTCAAACCCTCCCTCGATTCAGGCTTCAGAGAGAAGACCATTAGGCCGCTTTGATAAATACCCTGTAAGATTTTGAAACTAACAATATTTAGGAAGCTGCCTAGAGATAGGAGTTAGGGCAAATGCAGAATGAGTAGAAGCAATTGATTAAACCCTCCGATGTTCAAATGCAGGAAGACGACCAGACCAACGCCACCTTCAGCCCTCATGCCAACCAGTTCCACTAGCCCAACGTGATAGGAAACGAGGACTCTCACTACAACCCCAACGAAGTCGAGGACAAGGACGATGAGAGTATTGACAGGATGTAATCTTCTAGCAATCCAGATGTTTCGAATAGAACCCCTAACTAATTTAGAATCAATAATCCTCCCTCGTCCACGCTCTAAATGGGAGGGAACGGTCTCTCAACCAACACGCCTTCAGGCTTCGCTAGCAGATCCAACAACTACTAGCACTACAGCGCAGGCTACGAGGAGGTGAAGCAGTTTAGGAGTTCTGGGGCAACTCAAATGAGAGAGAATTTCAATGATTAAATTTACATTAAGCCCCAGAGGGAATACAAAATCCAATATAACCAGGAGCAACTCGGAATTATGCAGGTGCCCACTTCTGACCTGGCCCAGCTGTTGAAGTCCAAGCAGGAGATCTATAACATCTTGCTGAACCAAGGTAAGAAGCCGCGCTAAACTTTTTCATAGGTTAGTATTACTTGCCTCCTTATCAGGAGTGCACGATAGAATTTTTACGAGATGTGTTTGCAGGCAATAAGAAAGTAAGATTGATTTCTGTTACATGAAATTATAGTTGCTGCTCAACCAGGAAGTGAGGATCATCAACGTGCCTAAGCTGAACGAGTTAACAGTGACCTCACTTATCTTCCAGGTGAAGAACGATGAAACTGTGAGAAGGTACCTCCCCAAGATTGAAGACAAGCGATCAGTTAATCGGCAGTTCCTTTACAATGTATCCATTTTTATTATCGAATTTAAAACTTGAATTTAGATCATCAACACTCTAAAGCCGGAGTTCTTCCCCAAGAACATTAAGGAAGGCCTCCAGAAAAGAAAGGACATGAAGTCGATTGGCAAGAACAAGTTCGTCCAGATCCAGAGCGATATGTACAACCTCCTTGCGAATGCCGTGAATCTGAATCCAAGTACCAGAGGTCGGGCTCTCCACTTATTGAATCATGGAGCCAAGACTCGCAAGAGGCCCGAGAGACCCCAGAACACCTTTACCTCGCCCTCATTTCCCTTAAGCTCGATCCAAGTTAACGAGCAGCTCACCGACCAAGAGATCGTGCAGAGGAACATCAAGAGGATTAAACGCAATATCATTCCTGACTACTTAAGAACTCAGTCGACTCCAGGCAATTTCAATATGAACCCTCCCAGTCAGAAGTTTTCTGGCAGCCTAAACACGAGCATGATACAACCCTAAACACAAATAGCCAACTGAGATGCAGATCGCTTGCTACTAGCTTCCTCTCTCTGAGATTCAAATATCTCACTAACCTAATTCCAAGCGCCTCTGGCCTTGACCCTTTCTCAAACACTTAACTCCCTCAAACGGTTTCATATAAATTTTAACTCGCTATGAATCCTTAATTGGATATTTAATCAACCGCCTAATATTATTATTATTCTTAAAAATTTCTAAATGGAATCCCAGGAAGCCGACTACTTCAACGTGAGTCTCGAGTATAACCTGAACATGGAGAACCAGTACAACATTAAGCTCCAGTACCCTGTGAAGCCAGACATCAATTCAATGCAGATTCCTCAGAGGCTTTCCCAAGAGTACGAGCAAACCGCGGAAGTCAGCGTGATACTTAAGAACGAGTCCAGCATAAATTTGAAACTCAAAGCCAAGAAGTATTCGTAAGCTGAGGTCTTGGTTTGTAGCAAGGATGGCAGGCCTTTCATCAAACTTAGCAAGGACATCGACCCTGCTTATCTTCTTGAAGATCACTAGATGCGAGACGACTCCCGAGTTATCAGCCAGAGGTATGAAAAGCCTGATAAAAACAAGAGATTCTGTAAGGGCTTCAATGAAAATCTTGAGCACTGAGTTAACAATTAATTTGACTTAAAAATTCTCTCCAACTTCCAACTCTACTCTCTAACTCTTAAGCTTTAAACTTTCACAGCCTCTAAACTCATCGCCACTCTAATTACAACCCTGCCTCTTGAAGTCCAAGAAATTTATCAGCCAACCTGGCTTTAGCTTCTCAAAAATACCCTCAAAAGTTTGAGTCAAATTCCCAAAAAATCTTGGAAACTTATTGAGAATCTTGAGTTTCGAATTTTTGTAACAAACATCACTTTTTACTAAATAAATTCTCAACTTAATAAGTCAAGATTTCATTGATTTTCGATCAAATTTCTTTGAAAACTGTTGTTAGATCTAAATATAAAATCTATGAATTTTGAATCAGAAGTTCTTGGAAAAAGCTCAGTTAAAAATTACAAAACTTGGCTTTGATTTACAAGATTCAGTCATAGGGTTGAAAGTTCTCTTTGAAATTTTCTCTGGAAAATCGTAAAACTTTGATAAAATTCCTAAAAAAACCTCGCTCAAGATTTCGAAACATTTCCTGCTGAAATCCACAATAATTCTATGAGAGCAACCTTAAGCATAAAGTCCCCTGAAATAAATTTAGTTCCTGTATCCCTGTAAAAAATGATTCCAGTAAGACTTTAAATGGTGGAAATCTTTTAGGTATTCAACTTGGGGTCTTGAAACAAACATCATATAATACTATCTATTATGTACCTATACTAATAAATATTACCAGTGCATTTTATTATCACAAAATACCCATTTCAAGTATACCAACACTTTATATGAATACCAATAAAACATTCCCAATATTCTAATGAGGAACTCCCAGATTTAAAAATCAAACTTGCATGTTATTGATGGAAAGATTAATTATAGTTTGCAATGATAAAGTGTAAATAATGTTACTTATAAATTAACTAAGTCTTAAAATGTTTAACTGCTGAATCAAGTTAGCTTAGAGACATCTAGAGTCGTTATAAATTAAGCAGGTATATCTTCATACAATACAGAGTCCAACGCTTCCTATGGTAACATTCGATCAATTGGATCAATAGTTAACAAGCCCTTGATGATTTTGAGAAATTCGTTCTCTGGATTCTCGATATGTTTTCCCAGGCTAAACTTTCTTCTTTGGTGTACCATTTCAACCAACTAATCTATGGAACTGGGAATTAACCTTTGGAGGAAAGCTAGTAAAGAGTTATTCCAAGAGCCCATGAGTCCAGCTTTTTCATAGCATCTATATTAAAAATATCAACACTCAATATTTCAGGAGCTTGATATCCTAAAGTGCCCCATTATTCGTATTAGACATTCCCCAGTCACATAATTTAGGAACGAAGTTATTATCCAGCAAAATGTTTTCGGGCTTAATATCTTAATGTACGATATTTATTGTATGAGCAAGGGTCACTGCTTGAATAATGCCATATGATATTTAAACTATTTGGTTTTAAGTAAGTTGTGTCTAGATCACTCGAAACAGAACTTGAGGATAATATTCAAGGACTAAGGCATTAGTTTGAAGTACTGGATTTCCCCAAGCATTTTCACAATAAATCTTAAAGAAGGATCTTGAGTATTATTAAGTTTGAGCAGCTAAATAATCTCGTTGTCACACGTATTTTAACTATTAATAGGAACCTTCACTGCTACGAACATTCTTGGCTCACTAGGGTTATAAAACAAGTTTCCATAAAGCACTTGCATTTGTATACTCTACCAAACGAACCAGAGGCAATTTTTGAAATTAATCTTAGACACCTATTCTTTAACTCGTAAGAACACATTAGGTCAATTTCCATAGACGCCTCATCAACATTAACTTTTGCTTCTTTGTGCCTTTCTATTAAATCTTATTGCACCCTATAGATTTACTAGAGACAAGCTTTAATTACTTTTTTTTTTCTTCAACTCCATGTTGTAAGCATAAATCGAAGAATGTAGCTCCTCCTATTATTATTAAGATAGCTTACTAAAATTTTCCTTGCTAATAAATCTTTCTATTTTGAATGTGCTATGCAGTCTATTGCTATTTTCATTATGCTGAGGTACCAAGCTATTAACATTCTTGTGATTGGGTTGTTGTAATTTCAATGCAAATTCAAGTCCTTGATTATATATGTTGCAATCGTTTCTCATTTGCACGATTCTATCAAGACACTGCTAAAATTCAATAGACAAGGTTTATTCTTGTTATCTTCCTATCATATATCATTATATTTTACTACAAGCCACCTGTAATTTCTTGTTAATCATCATCGCTAGAGATGATCGATATTTCATCGAATCGCTCCTCCTGCTCTGTAGCTTTCACTTTTAAAATAGCGTTAGAAAAAGCCTGATTCCAGTCATATGGCTTTTATATAATTGTAATCGATTCAGATCCTTACGAATAATCTTCCTCTGATCTCTTCTAGCAGTTTACATTCTCTAATGATCTCGATACTTCATTTTGCTTGTTCCTGCTATAAACATAGAAGTTAAAATTTCCATTGCCTCCTTGCATTGAACATTGTTTTATTGTGTGAACCAATTTGAATTCTTTTAATTTGAGTTTAGCGAATGTAGATTTTTCATTTTAAGTCCAGGCAAGCGCTTCTACCCAAGGGCATATGTTAATAAGGTTAACGATCATCTGCCGAGTTTTGTTAGCCATGACTTAGTCAAATACATATACGTGAGTGATTCTTACATTTTCTGGAGTTTAAAGAGATTAAAATGTCTCGATATCTGCACAATGAAACTCAAGGAGATTAAGTAAATTTATTATATGTTTCTACTACCAAAATTTCATATGAAACTCTTACAATTTATTTGAAGAAAATATTACCCTATTCTAAACAATCTCTATACCTACGCTTTTACATTAATGTAGGAATGCCACCTAGAAGTTCACTTGTCCAAAACCAGAACCAATATCCATAAACACTGATTGATTTGAGAAGCCACACTCTTTGAAGGAAGAGATAATTTTCTCCAAGCTGCCATAAGTGATTTCTCCATATCCAATTTAAGCCGTACTCTCTTTCAGTTCTTTTGGCATAACAAGTTAGTACTTTGACCTAGTGATATGATCATGAATAAGTGACGTTCCTTACTCTTTGAGTTTGACCTCACTAATATCTCCCCATTAATAGTTAGATTCTCTTTTAATATTTGTTAAGATTTCATTTAAGATTTTACTTAACTCTTTGACTATAAGTATTCATTGAGTATCATCAATTGTACCTTATTATTCGAGTATTTGCTTTTATGAATCCTTCATCTATAAAAGAATTATCGGTTGCTTCTTTATATTAAGTGCATTAATTGGAAGGTGAGGATTAGTGTT